>JASAND010016684.1:0-12962 GCA_030248195.1 Trissonchulus latispiculum | reverse complement strand
AGTTACGTATTGCTATAGGAGCAAACTGGACAACGAGTGACCATTAGGGGAGAGGGAGGAAATAGGGTTTTGGAGTAGGCAGGCAGTCTCTATTTTCGTGTCGGAGAGAGATAGTTGGGTTCTGAGACGGCGGTCCAGTTGCATGGGACCTAGTTTAGACTGAACAATTGGACTGGAGATTGTGTTAAAAATATGTGGTATATTGTATATAGTACATGGTATATATCTAATTAAAGGATTTGTCTTGCGGTTGTGTAAAACATATCTGCTAAGTTGCAGCCCTCCTGCTTGACTAGGAAATGCTCTACAATCGCAGGAGAACTTTGGTCGTTTCTTTACAAAAGCTACATTCTTTACGACGACGAGATGGGATAGCAATTTGCAGATGACTCAGTAAATTGGTACCTGAGGTACCTTCTACTCGACACCCTTAGTTTAATTCTACGGTTTAATTCTAGATCAAGAAATGCTTGATTATGTGATTTCTGAGTATTCGACGTCAAGTATTCGAAACCAAAATACGAAACTTCTATATCTGACTCAAAGGGAAAGCCTAGAAAGACACTTTTGGCTGCAAAAACTTAGAGCTCAATAGCAGGATATCAGCAAGAGTGCATAATTGCACTATATATTAGAAGAAGAGTAAGCCACTAGAGGGCTTCTCTTCTTGGCATTGCGTAACGTTGCTCCGCCCACAATACGCGAATGTTCCCCCGTTTGGTCGGGGGGGGGCGGTCGACAAGCATATTCCCTACCCGTTTGGTGAGGGGTACGCAAAAGGGGTCCCCGTTTGGTGGTGGGTATGCAAAAGGGGTCCCCGTTTGGGGGGTAGGCAGAAGGGGGTCCCCGTTTGGGGGGGGTCGCCAAGTCAGGCTGAAATTGGCTGAATCTGATTGGCTATTGACACCCCCCCCCCAAACGGGGCCCTCTTTTGCCGACCCCCCCACCAAACGGGGACCCCTTTCGCATACCCCCCCACCAAACGGGGACCCC
The DNA here is from genome assembly GCA_030248195.1 of Trissonchulus latispiculum. Taxonomy (NCBI): domain Eukaryota; kingdom Metazoa; phylum Nematoda; class Enoplea; order Enoplida; family Ironidae; genus Trissonchulus; species Trissonchulus latispiculum. The sequence goes on along the minus strand of JASAND010016684.1, from coordinate 11,969 downwards.
TTGTGGATGCCCCGCCCCCAAGCGGGGACCCTTGTTCAAGTAGAACAAAAACTACCGTAATCCTCTGTTATACCCCCCCACCAAACGGGGAGGGGGTCTCTGCAATCTGATTGGCTGTTGGCTACCCCCCCACCAAACGGGGACCTCTTTTCTGCTACCCCCCCACCAAACGGAGGGGGGGTATGCTTTGTCGAAGAGAGCTACCCCCCCACCAAACGGGGGAACATTCGCGTATTGTGGTCGGAGCACCGTTACGCAATGTCAAGAAGAGGAGCCCTCTAGTGGCTTACTCTTCTTCTTATATATAGTGCAATTATGCACTCTTGATATCAGTAGACTTGGGCACGTGCCCAAATGTTCAGGTGGCACTCCTCAAAGCCGCATTACTTGTAATAGTAACGTCACCTAATGTACCCGGCCATTTATGGGGTATCCAAAAACAAAGTTTTAATTTCAACGCCTATTTTCTGTTTTCGATTTAAATAAACATGATATACTGCAATTTCTCTTCAGTGGTGCAAGTTGGCAGGCAAGCGATTAATGTCCAACCGCCAAATTTGTGTTTTTCTCCTATTTATAACATTTCCCTTGATGGAGGTGGATGGATATGTTTAAGCGTGATACAATGAAATTTTCCTTCTTTTTTCGGGCAGTGCAAACCACGTAATATATTCAAACCAAACACAAGTGGTGAATTTATTAAATAAGGAAGAAAGAAGATGAAAGTCATGTATCACCGAAGGTCCGAAAAATTCAGACCTCCGGTGAGAGTTCTCCTTCGTCTTCTTCTCTCCGGTCTTCCCATTATATGCGTGTCCTTACTTCACCCCATCAGTCATACATAGCTAGCATGACTCTCGCTACGTCGCCAGGAAGCTGTCACCACAATGGGAAGCTGGAGCAGACACCACCGTGGCCTTTCGTCTCCCGTAGTAAGACATCCATTAACTGCTCATGCGTGTAGCAGCGGAGCACAACGTCTTTCGACGTTCCAAGCCTCTAGCGTAGATGGGGTGGGATCAGAAGCAAACCCGTATGTGTGCCCATTTTGAGTACGTGACTAGTTTGCTCCCAATACTCCCTCGCAGGAGGTAGGCGGAACACATTGCAAGTCCGGTGGAACCCGAAATCACGACATTTTGCGCACTAGGCAAACACTCTGCCGACTGAGCTACGGAGGCACAGTCTCATCAAGCTTTGTCGGAATTATATACATGTACCAATGTACATGACTTTCACTTCGTGAAGTTTATTCCTATACTTAACACTGCACAATGGACAATCAACAGTCAGCAGTGTAGGCGCTTGTATAACTGTATAGTTTTGGTGGCGCTATTACAAATCAGAAAACTACTTCTGTGTATGCAGAATCGTAAAACGGCTCCAGTTTAACAAAAACGGGTAATTTTTCACTATTATTAACAAAGGACATAATAGAAAAAAACGAAAAACTAATCACGAAAAGATAAGAAGGAAAACATTTCGGGTTCACGAGAACAGTTGTGTTGTCTTTTCAAATGCATGGGTTTTTCCGTTGGCCTAAGGACTAATCCTATTAAGTGCACTACAACATAACACTTCAAAGTGCACTAAATCAGAGACTGTTGAGAATTCGGCCTACACAGAGTTGGAGATGGACACATTTTTCTTGACCGCGACCGCCCCGCCACTGCAGTAGTCGTGACCGCGACCTCCCGCGACCGCGACCGCAGCCCGCATGGTAATTGTGTGACCGCAAAATTTTTAATTAGTGATCCGTGCAAAAAGTCCACTTTCTCGCATATTTACGGTATGTGTAGTGCTTACAGTGAAATGAAACATCTAAATTTATTGACTTAGGCCTCTAAAGTAGCTTCACTGGATTTAGAGCACTAACAGCGGTGCGAACAGACGAGAGACTCTGGGTCACCTCTTAGATCCGTCAGATCAAGTAGCCTGGTTTGGGTCTACCCAATCTGGGATTTGTCCGCGTTAGACCGTGAGTTCGAACCTCCAAGCTCCGGTTTCCGTTCAAGGTCAATACAGGTATCGTGAGCAACTGTTTAACAGGAGCCCACTCTTTTGGAATCTTTAATTCGCCATCACAACTTTCAAAACCAACTTAACCACTAAACAAGACTGGATGCCACACTGATTAATCCTGCCTAAGATTCTAATCAAAGCTACTCTGACCCTAAGATCCTACAGGCCGCCTACACGTTAAGGTGGTGATTCCTTTTGGGCACATATTGTTGGTTGACGGCTCAAACCAAAATGACATTTGATGAAACTGTCCAAAATAAGTTCCGAGGAATTCCGCTTCAAAATTTCTAGATTTCCCTTCAGGATTGTTTTTGCTAATTTCTGGCAGCTGAGCAGCAACTGCATAGCTATGATTATACTCATTTGAAAGACCTGCTTTTGGAAGCAACTTTCTAGCTCTTCTCTATCGTGAGATATAGCCGAGTTTCTTATTTTGGCGTTAAAAACTTGTCATTTTTGCAGAAATCAAATAATCCACGATTTCTTGAGCTACACAAGCCGTAAAATTAAACTAAGGGTGTCGATTTGAAGGTCTCGTCGAGGCCGACTATCCTAGGCATGATAATCTTCCAACTGGTATGCTGTGAGCCAATTTCACAAAAATGTAGTTATTCGTGTATTCGTTATTAATGTAGTAGGACCAAATTTTTTCCAACGATTGTGGAGCATTTACTATGTAAGCTAGAGGGTTGGTACTTACTAGACGTGTTTTACACAAATATACCCAGGGACCCTTTTTAGTTGCCCCGATTGCTGCTTTCGAGCTAAAGTGGTCGCTTGCCAAATTTTGGAAAAGTAGGCAAAATCCAGGTTGCGCAAACGTTTTAGCTAATTCCTTCATGACGAAGAGTGATTCCATGATAATTAAAAAAGGGTCCCCAGCTACTCGATAGTGGAATCGAATGATGTAGCCGATGCCTCACGAAAAAAATTTACTTTAGTCTGCAAAAATTCTGGAAAATTAAAGTACTTCAAAAATGCGGTAAAATAGTTTCCGAAAAGTGAAGTTAGTTTCATTGCATTCATTAGAAAGAGAAACTATTAGGCTCCATTTTGATATAAAAATAGCTTCTTAACTCCAAGTAATGAATGAGTAATAAGCAACGTTGATGTCTCCATAAGGAATCACCACCTTAAGATAAAGAAACTAGTTTTATACAACTCTTTTGCACTGTTACTGTGTAAAGACAGTCCTTATAAATCAAATAATGCACAGTTTATCGTGCGTATAACTAAGTTATACGTACACTGCACGCTAAGAGACCTGTCCCGCTAAGTTGCTGAACCACACAGTTTATGTATGCTTCAGCAGTGTGTACAGCAGAGCTCCAACCTAGACAGCTCTGCTGCACACCAAAAAATAGGCATCCGAGCCATGTCAAGCAATGAGATTGCTGCAACTTTACATTGAAGTTTGTCAAGACATATATGTCACCTGTAACATTAACGAGTAAGGTTTCGTTAACTAAGGATAGGTTTAATCGTTGTATAAGTACTTTACAACACACCTTAGCGCTATTCACTAATTTCTACTACGCATTCTAATTTCTCGTGCGTGGCACTCAGAGCTTCCCACACGGCGTGCGTATAAATCAGTGAATGCACGCTAAGGTGTGCTATAACATTCAACATTCAACAATATACTTATTCAACAACAAAAAAGTTTCGCAGAAACCAGTGGCATGATTCAAATATCAGAGGATAAAACTGCCTCGTCGACTTTTTACTTACCTGGTGAACAGGACTCTCTTTGAATCGTAAATAGTAAGCATCAAGCAGATATATATGAACTTGGGATACATTTGTTGAAATAAGCAAATCACTAAAATGAAGCAACATCGACGTTATAATAGAAGTAGAAACTGTTCCTGACTCTCCAGAGGCGGTAACCGACATCACAATGAAATGAGGTTCTAAGGCCTTGCAATTTGGATATGCCTCAGATATCCATGGTGGGCATGTTCAGAGCGGATATTAAAAGATTTTGAGTACACTATTATAGCGAGATTCCGTGGAACCAAGCTTAGCTGGGACTAAGCAAAAAAATCAGTACACGGAAATGATCTGTTGTAACTTGACAAAAATGACCTGTTCCCGCTAAAGCTAGCTAGTTAGCTTGGAAGCTAGTCATCCTGGACATTGATATAATTGCGTTTTAAGCTTATTGAAAGCTTGATAAAACGTCTCTCTATTGGTTGGAATCGTGTAAGAAAGTTAGTAAATTTTTGCGAGAAATACGTCGTGTAATGCTTTTAAACTGTTGTAGTGAGTCGTCGTTACGTCTGTCCTCTGGGAGATAATATTTGTGTGGGTTGGATTTATTCTTAAGTGAAATTAAGGGGGAGGGCTACGAATTTCACCAAAAGTTCGATGTTGGAAATGCTAGCGAGCTTTGGCCACATAATAGTATTAGGTTTTGCGCATAATAGTTTAGAGTTTGTAAGAATTCTACGTAGCAGAGCGTATGGTGGAGCCTGCTCAAGTTGATGTTGTCGGTCCGAAACTGGACATGACAGGCATGCAAACTTCGCTGTGCCCTGAACGCTGTGGCAAGGTACAGTGCCCAAATTTTGCAGAGATATTCCTGAAATACAGTGCTTTGATACCGTGTAAAATCATAATTGAAGAACAGTATACTTTTCCGTGCAATACCATCAAAGTCCGAAACATTGGGCTTATTAGGCCCATACGGGTGGAGGTTACCAAAGGTCTTATGAGCTGTGGTTAATCAAATAGGAACAAATTTTCTCTAATTAATACTCCAAGTATCTATCTATAAGTATCCAAGTGTGTGAAGATTACGTGGTTTCGTTAATCCCTGCGTTCGCAATGCAAAATTACGTTATCGATGTTGTCGCTGTTAGTTGGTGGCTTTTCAAAGATATTACTGCAAAACGCTTTGGCAGAATCGGCCGAAACTTTGCGCATTGCAAGCCAGTGACTGCACTGTGATGTGCAGGAAATTAGGTCACTGTAGAGATAGTATGTAAATTATTCATTTATGTATTATCGTCTATTGTTGTTACACGCCCGATACTTTTTCGGCCTTAGCTAGCGTTTGGCTTAGCTAACGTCATCATTCTATTTGGTTGGTCGGGGAGGTGTTGTTAGGTGGGGTGTACTATTGGGTAGATGATCAAACTTGGGAGCGCTGTATGCGCATGTCAACTTCTGGTTGGGGGTGGGTTTTCTAAGCCCCGCCTACTTTGGGGGTTTCCCTTGAAAACTCCCCAACACATCAGTTGTGTTAGTTTCTTTTCCAAGTCCAGTCAGTTATGATCGCTCGTCGGTCGCCCGATTACCACCTACTTTCGTTTGGGTCAATGCCCCGGTGTCTCCTCTACACCTGCGCTCTCCCCCTGGGGTGTACACTGTACTGGGTTCATTCAACCCTAAGGTTTGCTTGTATTGTTGTGTGTGTGTGTGTGTGTGTGTGTGTGTGTGTGTGTGTGTGTGTGTGTGTGTGTGTGTGTGTGTGTGTGTGTGTGTGTGTGTGTGTGTGTGTGTGTGTGTGTGTGTGTGTGTGTGTGTGTGTGTGTGTGTGTGTGTTTGTGTGTGTGTGTGTGCGCTTTTTTCTGGGGTTGACTGTCTGTCGGGGCTTACGCCCACTGTATGAAATTATTACAATGGGCGTAAGTTCTACGGCTTTGCTATTTTGGAGGTTAGGGTTAGCTGTTAGACTTGGCAGGTAGGAATATTATTATTATATATGTAACTTTATAGTTTGGCGAGGCTTCCCGTCCTGGTTCCTGACAGCCAGGTCCGTTATCTATTGAGCGACAGATCCCCCGACAATTACTTGTCGGGTAGTCAATTGGAGAATCACATTTCCCCTACATCACGAAGCCTCGATCCAGTGTTTGGAAATGATAGCTTGCTTTCTCGAAGTATGGGTGAAGGTCGCTCCAAAAAGCTCCAAGAGAAATTTTGTAGCAATTCTACGCATACTGAACGAAGGAAGTGTCACATCAAAAAACGAAGTTTATATTCTGATTCAGCAGGTGAAAGAACCCCATTAAACCGTTTTTCGGCGAAATAGTAGACAAAATTTTTGACTCTATTTTTACTGCGCTTATTTAGCTTTCCGGACCTAAGAATATAGGTCATTTCTTAACTAAACTGAGCTAGCCAATAACCGGAAAACCAAAACCCTCGAAACGTAGCCACAACCAACTATTAGAGACTAGTCAAAAGCTGGGGTAGGCTAGGGGTTGTCAATTCCATTGGATTGAAAACGGCACACGGTCACCTCGCGACTTTATGCCAAATTTCAAAATTTGTCCTGTTATTGCTGAAGAAGCTAGAATATTTTTAATATTTAGTACTAGTAACACTGAACCTTCACGGCAAAAAGTTTTAGAATCGGTAAAACCGTTAATCCACCAGATCTGAAAAGAGCTTTATGAAAAAACATTTTCGCACCCAAATTTGTGCTTTGGCGTCATGCCAAAAACGGTGTGTATGAGATACATTGGTGCCCGGCACTTTTCTAGTTTATATGTTGGGTAAACGTTGGACGAAAAAGTAGCTCTCTCCGATGATGTCGTGCCAACTCGTTCGTAGCCCTCTCTTAATGTTGAAATATTTTTATGATTGAATTATGTTGTGTGAAATCTTTTGAAAATGATATTGACATTGTCAGTCTTCCTATGTTAAAATTACCCCTAGTTTTGTCAGTCCTCCCAGTCACTAGGCGACACTGCGAAAATGTGTTTTTGTTTTGTGTTTTTGTTTTGCTAAGGGTTGTCCATCTCTAGCTTTATTGATTTTTCCTTAGTTAATGGTGACCACTTCTATCCTCTTAAAATTCTTCCCTACTCCAAGATTACCTCATAGAGCTTCATTGTCTGCTGTTTAAATTTATTTCGTCCTTTACAGAACTTTTAACGACAACTTTTTCGTGGATTTCTATGGATTTCTAGTTGTAGTCGTTACGGCTTAGGGACACATTTCAGGGTATATTTGTGAGTAATCTGGTTATTAATTGTCTGATTTATTTAGTACTTTTTGCAATAATAATAATAATAATAATAATAATAATAATAATAATAATAATAATAATAATAATAATAATAATAATAATAATCTCTTGAATCCTGGTTTTTGGTTTTTGCTTAGAGTTGTGTATTCGGTAGGTAAGGTTTCTATTTAATTGGACTGGTAAAAGTAGGTTAGTGTTTTGAGCGTGTATTTGTCAGCAAAATTTAAGTATTCTTCTGCTGTATTAAGTCTTTGCTTTTCCATGGGTGGTAAAACTTCGTTGGGATACACGTAGGCTTGTTCTGGAGGAGCGCTCAGGTCGACCAGAACTCATCTCCTTCAGGTTCGAAGTTTCTCTTGCGCACAGTTTCATCACCCGTAAAGCTTGGTCGCGTCAAACTTCCCGCTTTAGATCTCATCAGCGGAATCTCACTACAATGGTGTGCTCAGAATCTTTTGATAGACGCACAGAAAAACCTAAGTAAAGCGTCTGTGCCGCTAGCTATGCCTTCACATAGTTGCCAAATGCAGACTGAATTTCAAAATCAATTAAACACATTTTTGCGCCCGAAAATATGAAGCACAAACCAGACACTCCAGTAAAAATAAATAACGAACTTAGAGGGGAATTTGTTAAGTTTTGCGGAACATTCATGACACAGCTACAGTTCAATTGGAGGAGATACAGCAACGACTCACACTGCCCATACCCCATACCACACGTTGATGACTCGTAACCTACCGACGACTGAATGAAATAACTAAAAGTTTAAACTTGATATGAACGACATATGTGGCTAAATTTATGTGTAAATATGAGCGAAATTCTAAATCAACTAAATGTCTTTTATGATGGACCTCCCGTAAGCCATAAGCTGGCACGATTCTTCTCCTCTGAATGGGAATTTCAGTGCGAGTCAGAAAAAATGTTAGTGTCTGTTTTTTTTCAAAAAAGAAAGGTTGGAATTAATATCTCAATTTTTCAGTTGTCGTGCTAAAGGTGGTGATTCCTTTTGGGCACATGGTTATTTCCATTCTGGGCGGTTTTGGCCAATTTCTGAAAGTTAGTCAGCAACTGCATAGTTATTACAACATCCATTCTGAAAGTCTCGTTGATGTCTACAACTTTGCTTTTGGAAGCAGCTTTCCAGGGTTTTTCTATCGTGAGATATAGCCAATTTTCTTATTTCGGTATCGAAACCTTATTCTTTCTGCAGCTACTTACACAGCTATGCAAATTGCAAGCCATAAAATTAAACTAAATGTGTAGATTTGAAGCCCTCACTGGGGCAAATTATCCGGCGCATGATCATCTTCAATTATCGCTATCCCGTAGGCTGCCATTCACAAAATGTATTTTTTGCAAAATGTATTTCAGATCATTTGGTCAAGTTTAGCGAAATCTGGGAGCGGGGTGGGTTGTCCTGAACAGATCCATAAAAAGTTGTTAGATTGTCTCTTACAGAAAAAAGCTGATCACTTTAAATTAAGTAATAATATACTTCACCACACCTGTAGGAAATGCTTTGCTAAAACAATTAAGATTTGTAGCAGTTATTACCGTTTATATATGTTACGGGCAGATGAATAAATTGGACACTTCTGAAAGTGTCCAGACAGATAGATAAATTATGCATGTGCGCAGACAGATAGATAAATTCTTACAATTATCGCATTCTGTCCGGACAGATGAGTAAATTATCTATGTGTCCAGAACAAGGTTAGACAGATGCGTAAATTTTTAAGCTAAGAACTATTAATGGAGAATATTTGTGCTTATAGGTGTTATTTAACTTCAGTATTTTAATTTTAAATTTTTATTAATCAGTCAATAAGACATTTTAAATTTTTATCAATCATAAGCTAATAAAACATAATAACAAGCTTTAGAACTATGAATAAACTATTTAAAATAAAGTAAAGAATAATACTGAAGTTAAATAACACCTATAAGCACAAATATTCTCCATTAATAGTTCTTAGCTTAAAAATTTACGCATCTGTCTAACCTTGTTCTGGACACATAGATAATTTACTCATCTGTCCGGACAGAATGCGATAATTGTAAGAATTTATCTATCTGTCTGCGCACATGCATAATTTATCTATCTGTCTGGACACTTTCAGAAGTGTCCAATTTATTCATCTGCCCGTAACATATAAACCTGAAATATGAACCCCAGTTCTGCCAAACATCTTAAATATAACAGAAACGAAGAATTCTCACAAAGAGTGCTATCTGCACAAAACAATATATTGAGTAGTTCTCTTCATTCAAGGTAAACTCCATTCAACGGTAACTGACACTTCGTAGTAATGCAATAGTAGGGAGTAACTTGCCGGATTGTTAGGTTTTTGAACATTGGTTGCAACTTCGTAATAATGTTCTCTGTAAGTTAAAAGGTGTCATTTAATGATTGGCATACATGCACATACATAATGATTACATAATTACGGATTGTCGCTGCGCTGCTGCAGCATACTGAATTGAATTATAGTGACGTAGAGTATCGACACTTAGTTATGGAAAAGAGCTTTTTAGGCTGTCCAATTCAAAATCCAACCATTAAACCTGTATGAAAATTTGATACAAGAGATACTTTGATACCCTCAACCATCCATTAACCTTGATCATCAGATCCGATGAATTTCAAGAAAGTGATGAAATGAAACGTGACCGAAAACGACGAAAATTCCATCCCTTAAATATTGGCTATACTAATTTGTATATTACGGAAATCTGCAATTTCTAATTTGCATATTAATTCTGAAGTTCTTAGACTTTCTGGATAAAGGAAAGTGCCACACCGGTTTATTCTGATCGGTGTATCTACTGTCCGTTCGGGCGTTTGCTCGTAAGAAAATGTTCAACGCTGTTCAATTGTGCTTACATACAATCCGACAAGTTTATTTAAACATGTCTACTGACAAGCCAAGAGTGCATAATACATAAGAGTATGACAGCTATCATACTCTACGTATTATAAGCGTAACACATCCTTAGCACGCTAAACGGCTGACCCCCGCCGCAATTTGAACCCTTCCCTTCAAAGAAATTCGCACGCTATATTTGTGTTTTAAAGCTCGAAGCAGACGCAAAACTCGCGCACGTAGTGCTTGTGTTTTCAAGCTTAGCATATAAACATGGACCGAGTGAGCGTATCCCCGTTTTGACTGGGCACCAATTTGTGGGGGGTCACTGGGGTCCAATTTGCGAGGGGGGGTCAGCCGTTAGTGTGCAGTGGATGTGTCAAGCTGATGATACATAGAGTGTGCCAGCTGTCATACTCTTATGTATTATGTACTCTTGGACAAACAGACCAACACCCAGACGGAGCGCCGGACAAACGGACAAGTATCAACCGGTCTAAACATAGCCCTTTAGTTCATCTGAAAGTGCTTAAGCTATTAAAGCAAGCAAGAGGGTCTGGAAAAGGGTAGGTTGCGGGAGAGCAACTATTAATTCAATTGGTTAACAGTAAGTTTTTTAACAGTTTATAAACATATATATAAACATATGAACTATAAACAGTTAAGCATATAAACTATAAACAGTTAACAGTCGGCTGTTTTTGAGAAGAACTACTTTACTAGCTTTATTTCAACCGACGTAGCTTATTTCGCGGTATTCTGCTAGGGTTGCTGGTTGCTTGTCTAGAGTAGAACTAACAAATAGCCATCCGAAATATCGGCCTTATTCAAAAATAGGCAGCAAACCAGAGTCATTATTCTTGCAAGTACTTCTAGTAGCTAAAGGTGGCGGCACAGAAAGAATTACTCAAATACTCAAATGTGACAACAATACATTAGTTATACTTATTTAGACAAATTACTTATTAGTAAAATTCAAGGTTTATATTCAAAGCCACCAAAGCCTATCAACGTTTGTCTTCGAAAGACACTTTTCGACCAATCTTTCTGCATAAATACAGATGAAACTGTGTTAATGCATTGACACATAATGACAATCCTGAAAACTGTTAAACCCAGTGTAGCGGAAGTGTTGTAATTATAGCGAATTACCAACGACTTGCTACTGGAACTGCGCCCAATGGATAAACGCGCCTGGCCGATCAAGAGCCAGTCCGGGGTAGCCTCGCCAGTAACAGATGTTACACGTACAACTAACCTAGCTAATCCTAAATAAAGCCCTAGCAACACAATTAAATATAGATGGTTTAATAATGGCGCGTAGGCCGGAATGACACAGTTATAGAAGATATAAAGTACACAACACAAGTATAGCAAGTATAACAATAGAATACGTAGCTAAACAAGGCCGTACTGGCTGTTACAAATACGTACACAGAGAAATAATACCTTACACAGGAGCCGGGAGAGCGCGGAAATACAGGTGGGGTGGGGGACCCAACTGTGTTGACAAGGGAACCCGGAGGTAAACGCACACAATAACACTACAAAGGGGGAGAAACAGCCAAACGTGACAAAGGAAACCCAACACTGAGTTGGGAAGGGAGAGAAATATTTGAGACCCCCCAGGAGGCGGGGCTTAGGTAAACCCTCCCAACCAATAACAGTGTAACACCTACATGTAAAATGGGGAACTCCCAATAACATGACAGACCCCGCCCAACCCAACCTTCCCCGACCAACTAGTGCATATGTGGCAGTAAGCCGGCACATAGCTAGGCGAAAGAAGAAGTGTTGAGCGTTACACACACACATATACAATATATACCTATATCCACTACATCTCCCCAGGGCTCACGGCGCGAGCTCCTGCGAGGGCATACAGTATATCAAAAATACAAAAGAAAAGAAAAGAGAAATACATAGTAATGGTGTACTACCAGGGTAAGAACAATACACAAAAATAGAAACTTTGGTCAGTATAAATGCAAACAAAAATACTATAAGTAGGAATGCAAATAACAAAGAACAAACAAAGAGATATATATGTTAGGCTTATCTGAAAAAGAAAAGAAACAAATAACAATAGCGTACTG
>JASAND010016683.1:0-11587 GCA_030248195.1 Trissonchulus latispiculum | reverse complement strand
AATGATAAAAGGAATATCTATTTGACAATCAAAGGTAAATTTACTACTGGTATATTACAATGTCGCTGGCAGTGAGAAATCAGATCTCAAGTCACATTGGTCATAAATTAACCTTCTCTCTTCTAGGTCTTGGTTTCGTGGGTACAAGTGTGCCTGTCGTTTGCCTGCCTCCCGTTTGGGCTTGTCCTCGGTTTCTTCTTGGTCCACCACCCCCGGTAGAAGCGCTACACTGTAGCCAGAGTGGGTAGTACTGTTATTTGTTGAGAAGTTACCCAGCCTGCCTAATAAGGTTTCGAGTCAACGTCGATAGTCAAGGACAGACATGTGCAGGAGGGGAAGTTCTGGGCAGGATGGAAACTGGGTAACTTTTTGTGACCCATGACCTACTCGACCCAAACGTAAATTTGACCCAGACCCAAGGTGGCCCATAAAATTTTAAAATTTGGTGACCCAGACCCAAATAACCCAATAGAATAACGAGACCTAGTCTGACTTTACCTAAACGTGATTGTCATTTTATACAGTGAATGAATCTCACTATAGCATGAGACGCTTTATGGGTCCACTCCGCACACTGTAAATATGAGACGCCCATGCCGGTGGAAAGTTTCTAGCATGTCTTCAAAGCTACCCCCAAGATCACTGGTAAAAGCAAAAGGGTCCTTATCTCCAAAATTTCACCAATATTCAATTAAGAAATGGTCAAATTTCAGCAAAAACTTTTCTGAAAAAATTTGTAGATTTTCATGCATATAAAATTCTTAGGAATTGACAACTTTTCATTACTTTTCAATAATGCTAGAATTGAAAGAAATAATAGCCACTGCAACAATTTGCTATCCATTTTGCTTATGAGACCGGAGGGGTTGATGCTGTAAAATTTTAAACTCAATAGGAAAGTCTCCACCATGGTACGTGGCTTATAGTATGTGAGTGAACCCACTGAAATAGAATGACAGGACACTGACAAGTTACACCTAATTCTACTGATTTCTGCGAAGTGAGTACTAAATTTAATAAAACTAATAGTGATAGCGCCGAAGGCGGGATAATGTTTAAGAAACTGTGGGTTTACCTTTAAAACTAGCTAGCTTTCCACCACACAAATTGAAACCGGAAGCTACTTTAAAGATTTCGCAAGCCAAGACACTATGATCCAGACTCAAAAAGACCCACTAAAATTGCTGACTCAGACCCAAAGTAACAGATAGGAAGCTTGAACCAGACCCGCACTGACCCAAGAGTTTAACAACATTAGTGACCCTAGACCCAGTGACCCAAGCAAAAATAGCGACCCAAACGACCCATGACCCAATGACCCATGACCCAGTTTCCATTCCTGGTTCTGGGGGGGGGTGAACCGGCGGCCGAAGGCCCAAAATACCGGAAAATCCGGATTCTGGGGGGAGGTCCAGGTCTAGGGGGATTGGTATGGTATAGTACGTGTGTGGTCACGGATCTCGCTCATCTTCGCACACAATTATATATGTTCTCAAAAGTAAGACAAAATATGAGAGTTCGAAATGCAACGGTGACAGAGATATTTAGGGTCAAATTGGGAAAATTTGAAAATTTTGTTATGCGTTGGGCACGGGAGGGTCTATCTTCTACAAGCCAACACAAATAGAAAATAACTGCAAGGTTAAGATTATGCTCGGAAAATAGGAAAATTAAAAATGTTAGATAAGTTTCAAAGTACGAGCATAAAGTTAGCACTGCAATTATTTAGGAGGGGTTTTACACATAAGATAGTACAAAATCATCGAGTTTCCCAATAATTATAACAACATAATATTTAAGGGGGATTTGGGGGATTTTTAGGAAGTTTTAAGGAAAACTGCGAAAGTTAGAGATTGAAAGGGACTTGGAAAGGGGGTAATAGCGGGGACGCTATTGCCCACATTACATCTCCCCAGGGCTTAAAGCACGAGTCCCTGCGAGTGCCAAGGGAAAAGGGAAAAAGAAAAAAGGAGTTTTTAAGGGGATGGGGATGCACAGTTGTGAATAACATATATAAAGTCAGTAACAAACAAATACGTATATATAAGTAGAATCTAAATGGAAAAATAAGCTCAAAATAAGGGGAATGGACAAGGAGAATGTAGCTTCGAATTTATTAAAGCATTATTCTTTTTGAGAGATTAAAACAGGGAAGGGAGAAGGGGATGCCACAACCCACCAAAGTTCCAGTCATATAGTATGCCAGCTTTGTAGGGCCATCACAGGTACGTTGGGGCTACCCCAGCAACCTACACGAGCGCCCTAGGGGGAAGGAGGGAAGGGGTCACCTAGGCTACGCGGTCGAACCCTATGCTCAAAGTCGGCCTCGGACGTATTTTTAAGGGAAGAAGATGGGAAAGATTTCGCAAGAGTACTAGAAAATGGCTTACACATAGACAGACCACATTTATACCCCATCACGCCCGTTAGGGCCTACGGAACACTTATACGTACATTCATACAGAAAAACAGATATACAAGCCAATACCCGACGGTATATTTTACCGTAAAATGGGGAGGGGTAAAAGGAAGTGATTCAACAACAGAAAAGACCCTACGTCCGAGACGTAAATTTGCCGCTCTGCGCAAATTGTCCTACTTCGCGACATTCAGGGGAATGAGACCCTAGCGGCCCTACTTTTTTCGGACTGGGAGAGGAGAACAAAACTGGCAAAATATATGGACTCCCCCACATACGGTCAAAGAAATTGGCAAGAAGGGAGGGTGGGATTTTTGTCAACATAGTCTCTCAAAAAGAGGCGCTTTCTGTTAAGTGAAAAGTAAAAAGGAAAAATGGGGGAAAAGGATTTGGTTTGAGCTTAAAAAGGAGGTATTGGTTTGATTAATTAAAGCAACAAGCAAAGCAAAAAATGCAAAAATCACAAAAATACACGTAATTAGGCAAGGCAACAAAATATTACTGAGCAAAAACAAGTGGCAGTAAATACATAATAAATTTTGGTTAAGTAACTGTAAGGTTTTTGAAAATCCAAGAAAATAAGATGTTAATTTTAAAATAGATCTAATTAGTTTTAAAAGAAAATCCAATGAATTTAAAATGTTAAAAGTGACTCCTTTTGGAATGTAAAAATGGAATGAATTTTGAAAATGTTAAAGCAGCGTATTGAACAGTTATGCTATGCATGACAAGAATAGAAATAGACTATGAAAATATAAAAGGAATAACAAATAAATTTAATACAAAGTTCCATAAAGCCACCAAAATTATTCTTTTTGTGATATTGGATTCAGAGCTGGAGGGACGGAGGAGGGGAGACGGAGGATGCCCATCATAGTTCAGCTGTAGAGGATAGTGATCATAACAGTGTCCAAACCGTACTGGCAAAATAGGAATTGGCGCCATAATATATCCAGCAATAGCATAATAGGAATATAATCATAATAGTCCAGTAAATTGGGTCCACAATCCAGGGGCGGCAAGACATTTAGGGAGCGTCATGTGGGTACCATAGGGGACCATGTAACATCCATAGGTAACGCTGTCGATGGGCAGGACCAGGGAAGGGGACGGATCATGAATAGCCAATAATGTCCAATAAGGCTGATTAGGAATTCGCAAGAATTAGGGGTAAAATGTTAGTATGGACGGTGGGACAGGAGGGCAAGGCGGGCAGGAGGGGATGGGGCACGGAAGGGATCGGCCTACCAGCCGCGAAGGACCGAGGAACGGGGATTGATCGGGAGGGGTTCGTTCGCCAATGAGAGAAGGCAGGGTTGTAATGGGTGATAGCTGCCGCCGGGCAGTATACGTCCTTGGACTTCGGATTAGGGTGGGTACCAGCCATAAAGAAGCTTTGCCGGTTAATGTCCATGACGAGGAGAGCCGCTCGGAGGCTGGCGGGAGGGATACAATTGTCGAAGAAGGGCGGGCAGGATTGGCCACGGCGGCGACGTTCCGCCATGGCTCGAATACGCTGGCGCAGTATGTCCTGGACTGCGGAGAATTGGGCTTGGGTACGAGGCTCGTGGGTCTTGGGATCAAGGAAGAAATCGTCCAAGCCGCCTTGGAGGAACCACAGAAGGACCTCCAACCAAATCCGCCCGGCGAAGTTGCTGCCAGTATAAACGGCGGGATTGTAGAGGTCGAGATAAACGTCCGGATCCATCTCCCCGATGAGGGGGGCGAGGAGTCCAGTACCCCAGAGAGGGTCGTCTGAGGAGATTGGTAGGATAGGTAACGAGATACTCCTGGACGGACGTGTTCTCGTACAGGAGCTCAAAGGCTATGCGGACCATAGCCCAGACATTGAGGCCACCTGCCCACTTGGCCTTCAGGGACTCTGGGAACGAGTTCAACATCTGGGACACTTGACTTGGGTCTTTACCACGGCCCCTGGGGTTTGGGAGTGATGACGGATACACTGCACGGCGTCATCCCGCTTTAGGTAGTCCTTGCGAGTCTGGTAACCGTGCTCGCCAGTATGGTAAATTCCGG
Organism: Trissonchulus latispiculum; assembly: GCA_030248195.1. Classification (NCBI taxonomy): domain Eukaryota; kingdom Metazoa; phylum Nematoda; class Enoplea; order Enoplida; family Ironidae; genus Trissonchulus; species Trissonchulus latispiculum. The sequence continues at coordinate 7,131 of JASAND010016683.1, read as the reverse complement.
GAGAATGGGGGATATGGATACCGGTGGACAAAGGAAAGCGTGCCTTGTACCGAAAATACGGGTGGGCAAAATGGGAGCTAGGGACGTCGAGGACCCCCTCGACCGCAGGTTTATACCAGTGAAGATGGGCATCGGACATGGCCGCTTGGCGGTCCATCTGTTTATACGCTTCGGACCAAACGAAGCGGAGAAAGCGGCTGTCTGCTCTACTAAACAGATGGGTATAAGGAGTAATTTCAGGGAGGCAGCCCTTGAGACATTGGGCATGGGCATGGGTACGGGATGCGGCGTCATGGAAGATGGTCACCTCGGGGTGCAGACCATAGGAGCCGAGGACTGGGAGGGGGCAAAGGCCCAGTTGGGAACAGTTAGGAACAGTTGGGGGTCCACCGGACTGGTATGGACCTGAACGGTGAAGAAGGTCGTAATGACCGGGAACATGGCCTGCGTCTGTTGACGAATTTGCTGTGGGAAATCGGCGGGGAGTTCCGCGCAGGTGACGGCGATTTTCGCAAACCAGGTTCGAGCCACCTGACGAAGGGTATCAAGGACAGGGTGGGCCGTATCGTGATAAAAGGTGGCAGGGGTAGGTAACCGGGCCACATTCCATTGGTCGCCAAAGTCCCGGTAATAGACGCGAGGAGGGGGGATAGGGACCAAATGGGCTATCATGTCGGCGGCACGGTCGGTAGGGGCGAAGGGAGGATAGACAGGCTGGGTATTAGCACCCAGCCGGGAAAATGTGTTGTGTCCATAGCGTTCCGCTACCCGTATAACATGATGGGTGTGTAGGAGTTCCCGATAGGATGGAAAATTGTCCCGCGTGATATTAGATAGGAACTGTTCTGCTTCCTCACGGGTCAACAGAACACCAGGTAGCGGTTGTTTCCTCGGTTTGGACGATGAAGGGGCGCGAGGGCGTGGCTAGTGCGCGTCGTACTTACTGGGAATAAGGGTTTTCTCAGACAGCGTCCGGCTCGACGGGAGGCTGGACGGGGATTCGTCTGGTTCGGGGTGTTGAGGGCCATAATAATGGCCAATGGACATCTGTCGTGCACGGGAAAGGGATCGTCCGTGGCCTGGGCCACAGCACGATGTCGGGAGCTGCTGCGCCGCCGCGTCTTGGTTGTATCTGATCGGGCAACGGATGCTGATGTTGGTCGCTGGGTTAATGGTGGGGCCGGTTTAGCAACAGTCAAACTGAGAAGAGGCTGAGGTTGAGAAGGTTGAGACGGCTGCTGGGTTTGCAGTCGCTTCGACGGCGGGGGCTGGGAACTTGGCCCAGTCGATGGCGTTGTCGGGGCTAGAAGTATGCATTGGTTGAGGGATAGGTGCTTGAGCTCGACCAGGCTGTGACGATAACAAGACGGGTAGACCCGTCCTTTTTCCCGACCAAAGCGCAGGGTAAGGACCAAGGGGAGGTGGAGGGGAAGCACACGCCCTCTTCGAGCATGGCTTTGATGTGCTTCTCGATTTTTGCTTTGTCCTTCGGGTTGTGTCGGTATGCCCGGCTTTTGATGGGGCCCTCCTTGCCAGTATCTACGATGTGTTGGTCCTCTTACGTCCGCCCGGGATTCCCAGGTCGGGAATCACATCAAAATACTCGACATGGAGGCGTTTGAGGCCGTTTTTGAAGTGTTCGTCGAGGTCCATGGCGTCAAAATCCACATTTTCCTCGATGAACTTAACGCGTTCTTTTATGGGAGGGAGGGGTTGGGGTAGCATGGTGTCTGCCGAGTAATGCAAATCGTTAAATCCGCGCAGAACCTGCTCCGAGGGAAGAGGGGGTGGATCCAATTGTTCAGTGGTAGTGGATTGGGGTGGGTTAGCCTCCAACTGTTCCTGGGGAGGGGCATCTGGCAGGAAAAACTCGTCTGCCGGTGGTTCAGAGGCATCTGCGAAGAGCACCTCGGCTTCCGAGATCTCGAGATGACAAGCAACGGGGTCGGTGTTGCGGGAGGGGGTAGTGGGGACAACTTCGGCTTCCGAAGTTTCTTGGGGTAGTTGGAGGCAATATATAATAGGGTCAACCCACTTTACTGGGGAATGATCAGGTTCCATCATATCGACGGGGTCCGGCGTACCTCCGGCAAAAATCTGTCCTTTTCACTGGGGTAGGATAATGGAGAGGGTGGGCTACACTGGGCTACCCGTATAGCCGGATGGTCTGTCCAAGGTTGCAGACGATCCTGGATTTAGAAGAAATTCACACCCCATTCCGTCGCATACTGACGTCCGTCAGCCTCCTGGATGGAGGTGATAGGTTCGGCCTCGCCGAGGGACAGATTTTTAGGGAGGTCTACCAGACAGTCGTGGGGGTTGTAGACCCGAATATAGGTGACCTTGTCCGACGTTACGAGGACACCGGGGACAGGGTAGACCTCATACCGCTCCATAAGTTCCGGGTCAGATTCAAATAGGACTGCTTGGTAGCAGTTGGATTGTTTGCTCTGTCTACGAGACAGCGCACAGGGACCATGACTTCAGACCGCTTCTCTTCTCCCTCATGCAGACGAAAACACTAATGGCGCTCTGGATACTAAACTTGTTAGCCAATGCCTGTAGTTCTTTCGGGGTAAGGAGGGGCGTCTCCCAGTAAGGGGTTCGGAGGGAATGCGTTTTCGGGAAGATGGACCAATCGGCTCTTTCCAGGAAGTCATATCCAATAATGACGTCCTGGTGCAACCCTTGGGTCACATGGAAGCTGAAACTGAATTTATGGTTATTGCAGAGAGCCGCTTATTTGGAGGGGGTCGCTGCGGCAGTGCACACTTTGGCTACCGTCGCAGTGTCCAGGGAAAGGGAAAGGATACCCGAGGAATTCACACGATCGAAAAATGCCTTGGATATGAGGTAAATGTTGGCCTTGGAATCTACAAGAGCAATGGCTTTGACCCCGAACACGCTCACCAGGATTAAGGAACTTTTCTGCAGGGCAATACGGGAGCACTGCGATGCGAAAAACGACGTATTACCCATCAGTACGGCTTGAACGGCCTCCCTGATGGGCTAGGGGGTGCACTATTGGGTGGTGAGGCGTTCAGGGTTTGCGGCCCACCTCTTCCAGAAATTGCGTTGGATTTGGAGAGGGTGGAGGAGGCTGCGTTTTTCGGGGGATCCAAGTTGGTTAGTAGAAATGGGTTTTTCGGGATGGGAGGGGGCTTCCCCCTCAGAGTGGGACCGTTTATGGGTTGGGGACTGGGTTTTCTTCGTTTTTTGAGCGGTCTTATTGGTCAAGGCGTCGGACTGAGGATGCTGAAGTTGAGCGATGGGGTCAGCCCAGATGGACATATTAGGGAGACGGAGTTGGCCAGATGCTTCCAGTTCCTCTGTCCGGCGGCGGTCCATGGCCATGAAGTCGAAGAGTAGATTCTCGAACTCGTCGACTTTCTGTCGGACCTGGGTCGTGGTGGTGTGAGAGTCTTCGTTAGACTTTCGGGTAGCCTGGGAAACGGAGGTCAGCAACTCTCGTTGGGCAAGCTCAACCTCATTCAGCTCCTCTCGGACCTCCCGGAACATGTCGCCCAATTCGAAATAAGGTGCCCACTGTTCCAGAGTAAAGAGGTTGGCGGACGTTGCGGTTGGGGAGACGGGGTCATGGCGGGCACTTTTGGAATGACGGGGGGCGAGCCGCCACGAATTGTCCCCTTTATTCCGCAGGAGTCGAATAGGGTCAGGGTTTTTTCCAGTGGGGGCGTCATCAAGGTTACGTAGGTTAAGTAGCCAGGAGGCCAAGCCGTCGTTATCCGGCGGGGTGGGGACATCCTGGTGCTGTGAGTTACCAGGGGGGTCTTGCTGTCTAGATGTAGACGGCATAATCTCCCCAGGGCTTTGTTGGAAGTTAGGGGGGAATGTGTACGTACATTGTCGGATATACGTACACTTTTACGGTTTTGTGTAGGAGGGGTTGGGCCAGTCAGCAGTGGTTCCTTAAGGGGAGGGACATTATCGATGAGGTCCACGTGGATCTTCTTCGTCGCTTTCTCGGGTTTATAGGAGTTACGGGCGGGTTTCCACTGCCGGTTTGTCACTTAACAGCACCAGATTTGCCCCGGTGAGGGGCGGACCAAAGGTCGCGGAAGGATAGGAATCATGATGATAATAATGATTCTCTTGTTGGGGAGGGGTAATTGGGGGTTGGGAGTGAATCAGGGCTGGGGAAGGCGGTTGATTTTGGGTAGGGGCGGTCGGAGGGGAATTTTTGCGAGACTGGGCTCCCCCGTCTCCAAAAGGTTTCACCTGCTTCCGCCACCGGTCCACTGATCGGTAACATCCACATTAGGGTTACTCAGCATACGTAAAAAACCGGGATGGTTCGGTCCCAAGTTCTGGACTGCCGGGATCCGATCAGGCATTGTATCCATCCATGCCCCTCTTTGGCGCACCAAAAACACAGTCTGGGTCCGTATGTCCTTTGGTTAGGGTTATCGGGGCGGGGACCAGGATTAGAGGGGTAATTATAGCCAGACCTATAATTAGGATTAGGACGAGGGTTCTGGGGGCGGGGAAAACGGGATTGTTGGTACTGGGATCGAGCTTTGGAGGGGTAAGAGGGTGCCGTACGCATTTCTGCTGCGTACGCATCTTGATCTGGGGAGTTTGGGGAGTAGTCAAAATAATCTGGGTCTTCCACGGGGTCGTCAAATGCTCGAGCCGCAAAGGCCAGGGTCGGGGTTTCTTCCTCCATGGCCCATTCGACAGACTGGACAATAAGCAGAGCACGGTCGATCATGGAACTCTGCTCATTTTGGGGCCAATAGGACATTGGGGGGAGGGTAAGCACACATGGGCAATGCCAATACTGGGCCTATACGTCTATAGGCCAGAATCCGAAACCCCGCCGGAGTGCGCAGCAAAATTTTTGATCCCCGCGCAGCGCGAAGGGCTGCGCAGAAGTCTGCGCAGGGTCCAGCACTTTTGGAACCCTCGCGCAGAGCAACACGTCCCTGTGCGGGGATCAACACTGTTAGAATCGTCACGTAGAGCTGCGCGTCCATGCGCGGGGGTCAGCACTGTTGGAACCCTAGGCCTCGCGCAAGCAGCGCGACTCTGCGCGGTGGTCAGCACTGTTAGAACCCTCGCGCAGAAAACCTAATTTCAATGGTTCTTAATTTTAATAAGAAATCTTATCATTTTTGATCGGGTTCATGGGGCACTGGGGCTTCTTGGGGTTCGCAACTTTCCGATGAGATTTGATCCGTAACTATTTAATTTTAAGTTTTACTGGGAGTTCTGGATTCTCTGGGTTCCGGAGGCTGTGGGGTTTCTAATGTCTCTATAAGCTGTATTCTGTATACATATACTACTTGCGGTGGTGATTCTTTTCGGGGTACTTGATAGCGCATGATCATCAGCCCCAAATCAAGTTCAAATTTGATGACACTTTCCGAAATTACTTCTTTCAGTGTTATAGTACCCTCGGCATAGTTTCGAATCGAACAGGTGGCGTTTCCGTTCGGAATGGATTAAGCAGATTTCTGACGGCTGGCTAGCAGATGCATAGTTTCAATATTCAAAACATCTCGTTGAGCTCTACAATTTTGCTTTTGAAGCAAATTTCTAGCTTTTCTGTATCGTAGGATATTGCCAACTTCAGTGTTTTCGCCCCAAAACTTGCATTTTCGCAGAAATAATTATTTCATAATTAATAACAGTCAGTCATTAATAAGAACTCAAATAATCCATCGCTTCTTGAGCTGCACATGCCGAAAAATTAATCTAATGGTGTCGATTTGAAGGACACACATAGGCCACCTATTCGAGGCGTGATCATTATCCAACCGGTATTTCTGTGTCTGTAATGATTGACAATGTAGTTTTTGCAAAAATGCGACCGATTTTTTCAGCGATCGTGGAGCAGTTATTATGCAAGCTGGAGGATTGCCTGTTAACAGATGTGTTTTGCACAAAAACACCCCGAGAGCTTTTTTGTTGCCCCGATTACTGCTTTCTAATTCTAGTTAAAAGTTAAAGTAATCGCCTCACAAAATTTATAAAGTTTATGTATGCAAAATTACAATAAACAAAGCCTAATTGGAAATTTTTTGACCCTCGCGCAAATGTTTCGTTGGCTGTATAGGCGTTACATGTATGGGGATAAGCATTTAGCGTGCAGGTCGCCCTTATAATTCATCTTATGTATTATGTTCTCTTGCTACAAGTCTCCTCCTCTAAGTCTTTCTAGACGTAAGGATAACTAACGAACGATAACTAGCAAACCTCGTGCAGTTTTCCTTTCATATTCAGATGTCGCATTCACATTCACATTTCACATTCGTATTCAGACATAATTAGTATGTTTCTGTTCTGAAAAACATCGTCATTGCTTTCATGTTCTTGGCAAATGATCTTGATTTGTCTTCAGAAAAGATGGTCAGCCGGTGATAATTCGCGATAATGGTTTCCTTATGTAATGTGTGAGTGTGATGTGTGTAATTTTAGTGAGTTTATTTTAAGGTGAAATTTTGGTGAGAATGATAATTTTAGTGTGAAATATGTTTTGTGTGAAAATGTGTAAATTTGTGTTGAAATTGGTGTGAATGTGATTATTTTCTATGTTAAAATATGTGGGGTTTTTGTAGCGTGTTCAGAAAAGTGAGATACATTAAGAATACTGAAAAAGAAGTTTTGTCTAAGTTTTAGTGGAGTTTGGTTCCGTGGCTTGAGTTTTTAAAAGAAGTTCTTGTGATTACGATCGGACCATGAAGTAACGGATGATTCAGTAAACGCGCTGCAACGTGTTGTCCATTAAAAGCATGCTATATTTTTGGTGCATCGGCTAAATCTAACTGATTTCGGACCTCTTCTGGCTGTATCTTTCATCTTTATGGATGGATGGATAACTGCGCTATCCATATCTTCCACTCTACATCATCCCTTTCCCTGCCGCCTTTCCCATGGCTGCCCTTGCTGTTTCTGAAATGCGATGAAAGAAAAAACGAAGCTGTGGAAGCTAAAACCTGTCTGCTGACAGACTTTTTCTAAAAGTAGGACAGATAGAGTCAAAACAGCCACAAGTCCACTTTTTCTAAAGACTCTAAAGACTCTAAAGACTCTAAAGACTTTCTCAGACTTTTTCTAAAAGGTATAAATGGGGTATATAGCCTATTTTGAATAATCTGTAAATTGTTT
>JASAND010016682.1:0-35106 GCA_030248195.1 Trissonchulus latispiculum | reverse complement strand
TTGATTTAGGGCGTCTTAGCAAGGAGGACATCGAAAAGATGGTCCACGAAGCAGAACAGTACAAACAAGAAGACGAAGTCCAGCGAGAACGAATCTCGGCCAAAAATAATCTGGAATCGTATGCTTATAATATGAAGACAACAGTTGATGATGAAAAATTGAAGGTATGAGCAGCGTTGTAGCCAAGCCAAATCTTATCAAACGTATTCTCTTGACTTAAAAGAATCTAGCTTATATCGAAATTTTTTCCAGCTAATTCTTCTTAATAACGAAACTTTTACGGCAATTCTCGTACTCACTTAGCCATTTCACTCACTTTGCCCAGCACTCTTTAGCCATTTTCGATTCGAGTCTTTCTGGCTTATAAAATCTCACTTGACCATAAAAAAGGAAGCTTATCGTCCTGCGCCTGCAGCAGAACACAGCAAAGAAATATGTTTATCTGTACACGTAAGAGTGTCAAACTCATTGTCAGCTTTTGTTACTATAGGACAAGATTTCTGATTCGGACCGCAAGATGATAATCAACAAATGTGAAGAAACCATCAAATGGTTGGACAGTAATCAGCTGGCGGACAAGGAAGAATTTGAGCACAGGCAGAAGGAACTAGAGTCTGTATGCAAACCCATCATCACCAAGCTTTACCAGGTACGCTTACAGACTAAAGACTTTATAGGGTATCGCGTGAGAAGGGATCCCACCAGACAAACTATGGGAATAAGCTGTCAATGCTAATCGGCTGATGGTTAGCTCCGTCTATATCTATCGAGCGCTATCAGATTATTTGCCATGCATGTTGCCTTGCTTTATAAGTGCGGTATTAGTTCACATCAAACCTTTCTTGAATTTAAGAAGAAAATTTTCAGTTTTGTTATCAAAGTTTTGTATATTATTTTAGGGTGCCGGAGGATCTCCCCCGGGCGCTGGTCCTCGTCAAGGTGGCGGCGGGTCGAGTGGTGGCGGTCCCACAATCGAAGAAGTTGATTAAGAAATAGAGTTGCCTATGACAGCTGACTGTTAAAATACGAGTATCTTGTATATACCATGTGTAAACTATGTTGGCTTTAATTTTGCATAGTGCTTTGTAACTTGTTAATATGCACTGTTTATCATATTATTTCTTGTTAGCGCTAAACTTGTATTTGCAATGCAAACTTCAATATTAAGTATTGTTAGGTATTTGTTAAGTAATAAATTCTTGCAAGATCCGAGCTGCTGATCTAAAGGTCCTATTTAACTGAAACTGATCCTAAAGCACGGCGTTATTCAGACTAAGGTTCCAACTCAAAACTGCTGAAAGTGTCCAGATGTGCTTGCTTTTCGCAAAGCCCCCTTATTTCGATAAATGATTTCTAGCCTTAATGATATCTTAAGATGCAACACCCTTCGCAATGTTCTGCTTGGTGTCACTGATTGTAAATTCGACCTTAGGGCCTTTTCGCGAATGGGTTAAACGAGTTAAAATTAACTCGATCCTTTTCGCGAATGGGTTAAAAGAGTTAAATTTAACTCGGCGAGTTAAGCAGAGTTAAAATTTTTAACTCTGCCGTCATTCGCGAAAAGAGTTAAAAATTAACTCTTTTAACTCTACTCTTTTCATGAACGACACGTAGAGTTAAAAAACTGCAGAGTTAAATTTAACTCTACCCTTTTCATGAAAGGGTTAAATTTAACTCTTTTAACTCGCTCTCGCTATTTTACATTGAATTTTAACCCGCGTCTCAGCACGCGGGTTAAACGAGTTAAAATCTACTATGCTTTACATTGTTATTGCCACATTTTGCGCGCGTAATAAATATTTCAATATGACAAGATAATACGACCAATGAAAGCACAGCACATAATTTCATTGGATGGCTCATAATGCTTCAAAATTACTTAAGCATTTGTCAATATTCTGCTGAATTGTTTACGCTAAGGCAACGAAATATTCTACTTAATAAAATAAAAATAGATGGAACAAAATGTTTTAAACATGCTGCATTGTTGGAAATAATAATTAAATAAAATTATATAATTAAATTAAAATAATTAATTATAATTATAAATAAGCTCTATATTACTTCTGCAAGTTATTTAACTCCACTTTATGAATGCAAATTTGAAGAAGTGTGTATGAGAGCTGCAACATGGAAAGCCGAATCAACGGGACGCTACAACTAACCGCAAGCTCAATTTTCTCTCAAAAATAGGTTAAAGCGCCAATTTTACCATGAAAATTACTGTAAACTTTAAAAAATTTGAACCTTTAGACTTTATGGAAGGACATCTAGACAGTTGTTACGCGAATTTTGCTGGAACTGGTAATGCTCAAGAATGACAGTACATGATCAATTGTTATCCGAACTGTGAATTTAAGGGCAACCATTTCCAGTCAAATTTGAAATCTGTGCTGAATTTTAATACATAATTTTCGATTTTATTTTACTGCATCTGTTTGTTTTAGTATTATTTGGTAATTATGTTCTTGGGAGAACCAAGAGAAACTTATTTTACTGAAAATATGTACAGCGGGTTGTGCTTTGTCTGGGGTGTTTTCCAGATTAGCCCCCACCACTCAGAATTTTTAAAACATGACTAATTGAGCTGAAATTTGGTATGGATATGTTTTCAACCACGCTGAGTTCAAATATCACAAAATTTTTCGATTTCACAAGAATCGATTTTTTCCATTCGCAGTGGGCGTCTACTTTCATCAGTCAGAATCGTATTAGTCAGAATTTCATTAGTCAGAATTTCGTTAGTTAGAATTTCATCAGTCAGAATTTAAATTTTGAAATAATATAGGTTGAACTATCATTTGTCAGAATTTCATAAGTCAGAATTTCATTAGTCAGAATTTCATTAGTCAGAATTTCGTAAGTCAGAAGTTTATTTTTTCTAGTTTCTTCAAAATTTCGCACGTTGCTGCACAGTCTTAGGGCCTTTCCCGATAAAGTAGGGGAGAGTAGAGAAGAGCAGAGCTAAAATCAACTCTTTTGTAGCTCTTAACACTGCCCCAAAAAGAACATTGATGATTTGCGCCATACCAAGAGTACATAATCCAACAGTTATTACGTAGTCTTGGCCATTCTGATTCTTTTAGAATTCTAAGGAAACAGTCTATCTTCATTTCCTGTCTACGCGGAACCAACACAGTTGTTGGGGAACCCTTTTGAAAAGAAAGTCTTGCTCGTTGCTGATGGTAGAGACAAGACACATATTTGTGTAGACTAGAAATCATTTTATAAAATTATCATCAAGATCAGCCATCTTGTTACACTTTGCGCCAAGAAGAACAGTGCTTTTTTGCAAAATTCTGACAAACGAAATTCTGACTAATCAAATTCTGACTAATCAAATTCTGACTTATGAAATTCTGACAAATTAAAGTTCAACTTATATTGTTTCAAAAACCTAAATTCTGACTAATGAAATTCTGACTAATGAAAGTTTGAAAAGTTAGTTTCTGACTAATGAAATTCTGACATATGAAATTCTGACTACTGAAGATACACCGGGGTGACCAAGGGAAACCGAATTTTTTGTCTCCGATTTTGCTTAAAAGTACTGATGTTTCAGCCGCCCCATTTATTTTCAGTTTCAGTTTCTGGTCTGCTAACTGAGGATTTTCAGTTTCATGCGGTTGCTCGTCGGATTTTCAGATTCAGTTTCAGTTTTAGTTTCATTCGTGGATTTTTTGCAGTTTCAGTTTCAGTTTCAAACACATCGAGCTGTACTATTTTCAGTTTCAGTTTCAGGTGCTGATGAAACATCACTGCTTAAAAGTTGCATACACGGGTTTTCTGGGGTCGCTGAACACGAATTTGAAGTCCGTTTTTCGATTCCGTTAGGTCGATATGAGCTAAACATGTAAGCTTATACTGAGCTAACAAAAAGCTGAATCGAAAAACGGCCTTCAAATTCGTGCTCAGCGAGCCAAAAAAAACCCCTGTATGCTTTCAGCAAAGTCAGCGACAAAAAATGTTTCGGTATCAAGAGTGAATCAATCCTCTGGTATACGCAACTTTTCAGGAAAATCGTAGAAAAATGTTTGGTTGGTCCCCCTTGGATTGTATTTTTACCAATGTTGTTAGCCCCTTCGATGCTTAAAGTTTTGGTCAATTGTTTGTTTTACTGCATCCGTGCAGCTTTTCAGCAAAATCGATTGAAGACTGCAAGTTGCACACAGGGATTCGTCCACTTTCCTAATACCGGACTCTTTAACTCTTTTCGCGAATGCACAGAGTTAATTTTAACTCTCCCAATTTTAACTCCTTTAACTCTTTTCGCGAACGCACAGAGTTAATTTTAACTCTCCCAGTAAAAGAGTTAAAAACAGGCAGAGTTAAATTTAACTCTGTGCATTCGCGAAAAGAGTTAAAAGAGTTAATTTTAACTCTACTCTACTCTACTCTACTCTACCCATTCGCGAAAAGGCCCTTAGAAACTCCAATATGTTAAACAAATTAGCTTTTCTATAGCTGTCTTATTTTCTGCTCTCTTTAAGAGCTAAATTTATGTTTACTCGTCATAGTAATATATAGTAATAGTTGCAAGTGGGTCAAGTTTAGCAACTTGGTTAGCTAATTTCCTCAAGTTTACGAAAACGTTTTATGAAACACTTGCAATCCACGGTAAATTGGCCCTTGGTCATCAGCTACTCCATTTCCATTTAACTCCACAACGTTGCAACAAATCAGGTAATGTCTGACCAAAAAGTGTAGAAATCTAAATTATTTTCTTTATATCTTCAAATTGTTTCAACATAGCTAGCTACCATAAAAGTATGTATATGTGGTGTGATTAGAGTTGCGCCCGGGCCTTGAATCGGGCTCCGGGCCGGGCCTGCACCGGGCCGGCCAGGGCTCGTTTGTTGGATCGGTAGGCCCGGCCCCGGGCCCGGTCAGCCGCGGAGGCCCGGCCCGAGCCGGGCCTACCGGGCCTGCCGGGCCTTGGAGGCCCGGCCAGGGCCGGTCGGGCCCGATGAGGCCCGGTCAAATTTTTGTTGTGCAAATTTCATAATTTTTCCAAATTCTCTCCATAAGAAAGTCAAATTTAAGCTTCCAGGAGTTGTCCAAGTTGTAATAAATAGCACTAGCTTTTGTTTGACACAGTTTTTTGTATGCCGGGCCTTCACCGGGCCGACCGGGCCTACACCGGGCCGCCGGGACCACCGGGCCTACCGGGCCTTGAATCGGGCCTCCGGGCCCGGGCCGGGCTCGTCCCGGCCCGAGGCCCGGCCCGGTCGGGTCAGCAGGCCCGGGCCCGGGCCCGGCCCCGGAAATTTCTTAACGGCACAACTCTAGGTGTGATGTAGAGATGCGGACGAGCCGGGATTTTCCGACGGCACGGGAGAAAATCTGGTCGGCTGGGCTCGGCTCGGTTCGCGAGCATACCCGGCTCGGTTCGGCTCGGAAGGATACTGAAAGTGGGTCGGCTCGGTTCGACTCGTCCAGCTTGAAATTAGAAATTTGACCGATTGCACCGAATTGTATATTTTCTGCGTTATTTTTGACAAAAGGCCTAAAACAGCTGTCTAGCTTTTGTGTACCATTGTGAATCACCAAAATTCCATTATTACCGAGACACTGCGAGCTGCAGTGTCCAACAATTATATATAAGGTTTAATGATATTGATATTTGGTAAATGTATATTCTACGAAAGTGGGCGGGCACCCATTCATGCTTGTTTTGCTTAAAATTTATTATTTTATTCTGTGTGTGTATACAATATGGAAAGGAACCACTGATAAACGCCGAAAAAACACGCGAAAACTTTTTTGCAGTCTTGAGAAAAGGCATAATCTGATAAATTGCAAAATGCTTGAGAACTCAGCAGTAAAATTCAGAATTCTTTTACATTAGTTTTTTAAATTTTAAAAAAATTTCAAATCCTCTAATTGCTCTCTGCCGATCGTAGCCATAATCGTAGTCAAATGTGATTAATTATGCAGAATAATTTTAAACTCTAAATTAATAGTAAGTATTTCAGGTATGTAATCAGCAGTTTTTACAACCTTTTCTGCTTGCTATCTGATAAATTGCTAGAAAACCCACAGTAGTAAGATAATACAAATTTTTCATTGTAATATTTTTGATAATACAAAATATGACAAGTTGAAATAATTAAGTCAAAATGTTTCTTTCTAACTACACCATACATAAGTTCACAGCCTATAACGTTTAAGCTAAGTTGGCGTGGAATGAAGGTATGAGTAAAGACAAGTGTCGAACTTGGTCGCCTAAAGATGTGAACAGGTACTATCAACACTTTATTAAGTCAATGGTACACTTACTGGTGGTCTACAGTAATAGGGCTGGCAACACAGGGAGCACGGTGTCAGCAAAACTAATGTACACAAGGGAGACTCCTGTACTGGCTGATCCCGAAAGACACGTCTGCTTACTACGACGAGATTTAGAGAAAAGACAGAAAAATGACAACGGTGAACTGTTTGTTCGAGTTTTTAAATCGGTTTTCTGTCGTGGGTAGTAATCTAGTTTTTAGATGTCGAATTTCGGTTCTTTGGTGGCTGACTAATTACATGTCATTTCATCAGGCGCAGAAACAGTTCACAAGAAACCGTACAGTAATTAGTCAACGCAATTGGAGAGCGACAAACAAAAGAAAGGAGCTAAAACTTTGTTTAGAAAGTTCAGGGACCGTCATACATGTGTGACACCGTCCTCCCCTTAAGAATTTGGACTCCCGACCAAATTGATTTACAGTCATGAGGTAGGTAAATGTCAATGATTATGAGCAACTTCATTGTTTATGAGGCAGTTCATTGGTGAGCTTCTGAGCATGACGGTGAGGTAGGAAGGATCAGGGGTAGGCGACTTGAAGTTGTGGCACACCTTGGAGCAGGATGCGCATGAAGCGCAAAGTGCCTTTAGGGGACAGAACAATCCCATTGTGGTTGTTCAGATACTGAGGGTAGGAATCCAAAGGTGTCATGGGGATGCGAGATACAGTTGGAAAATGGTGGAGCACGTGGCGGAGTACATCGCGAGCATCCGACACCACGTGACTCAAGGAATCCAATCGAGGTGCCGCCTCACAAATATACACCGGAACTTGAAACCGGGTGGTGACTATTTCCAGGACCTTATTATAACGATTCTCCAATTCGCGGCGATTCTGACAGTTAGTCAGGTCATCGACGCCCAGGAGTAGTAGAATCAGGTCGTAGGAGTTGGGATTGATCAATCGTGACAGGATGGCAGCCGCAGACCTTCCTGGTAAGGTGTGGTCTAGCTCCAGACGTGGCACCTTCTTTACGTGGGCTCGCTTATTCAGAAATCGGATAAGACCTGCTAGTGCAGTGTCGCAGACAATAAGAATGTTTTCTGCACTATGTCCCTTACGTGGTAGAATGGTCAATGCTCGATTACTTTCTGATGGTAAGATTCCGGCAGCGCAATACTCACGGTATGCGCGCTCGATTAGTCGCAACTCATCGGTTAGGTGATACTCTGGGTGTGGTTCATGGTGAACCTCGGTAATACTAGTGTCAAGGTACTGCTTAGTAGACGTGGGGTAGCGCTCAATCAATTCTCGCAGTACTAATTTAATCGCGGGTAGCATTTCCTGCGCATAGTCAGCAAGAGTTAGAGAGTGACGGTTCTTTTCATCTAGGTACTTGGTCACCGCTTCGGTCAGGTTGCCCGCATATGTGCGCATCAGAATCCAGGCTGCTTGTGTTTTGCCACCAGGATTGATAACGACCATACTGAGCAGACCAAAGCAGAGAATGGCCCAAATCGGGTATGGAAACCAAATTCCACTAATGGTTACCTCATTCTGGGTAAACACCGACAGTGTGGAATCGAGTGGTATAAATAGTGTAGCCTCTTCAGATTCCGTGTGACCTGGTGCAAAGATTTCTTGATCAGAAACCCCTTCACTGCTTTCTGTGGTGGTATTCGCTGACTCTGGGCAGTTGCTGCGCTTGAAGTTACTGTTAGACTGTTCTGACCCACTGTCTGGTATGCTCATTAGATCGTACGTACTAGCTTCAGAAGGCGGCGAGGCTGCAGAGGGAATTCCTGACCATGGCTCCTCATTTGGAGAAGGTCGAACAGAGGGCTCTTGTGATGCTGGATCCTGTTCCATTTCCTGGATTTCCTCGGTTTCGCTGAGACTTGCCTGGTTATTTGGTCGCACTGTAAATGGTATAGCTGTTTCCGGTTGCTGAGGTTCGCTGACGTAGCCGTGGGCATAACACAGATCGAAAATGGGTGTCAGGTCAATCTCCGGAAAGTGGACATGGTATGTGGAGATCCCCAACGGACCACTTCTACGGTGGGTGAACTGCACCTGGGTAGCCACATCTTTAAAAACCTGTAGAAAGGTAGGCGTGAACTCCGGATGCCACAATCCAGCTTCCAAAGGCCCAGGAATTGCAGGCAACGCACACCTGATGGCTAACGGATTTGTAGCCAGGATCGGGTATTCCTGTGTATTCATTCTCAGTAGGTGCTTCGTGGTCGTAAGCACAAGATCCCCAGTATCTATATCCAGAATACTCCATGTCAATTCATACTGAGCTATGATGTAGCCACGGAAAAAGGGATATCCTGTTTCCTTCCTCGCTATGTAGAACTGGAATGGACGCATGTTCCGCTTCTCTTCGGGTTGCAGACGGTTAACTTCGAGGTACTGATCGCTGTTAATGGTAGTCTTGATGTTCTGGAAAGTGATTTGGTCACGATCTAGTTGAACATAAAAGTGATGAGGATCCTGGCAGGAACTGACACGGCCCTTAAGTAGGCTGTCAGTAATGATGTGAGAATCCGGCAAGCACTGAGGAGCCTCAGGCTCATCTTGAGGTCGACTGGCAAGGACGGTCGCCGCAAGTTCGGCAGACTGATGAATGGTATTGAGCTGATCCAGCTGTGAAATCAGGCTGGACTTCATGCTGTCATTTAATGGTAAGCTGAGGATTTGTTGGAACATCGTATTGTAATTTGCTTCGTATTCCAACGACAGGTTACAAAGCGTTTTCTGCATCCGACTCGCCATGCTGATTTCTCTAAAACAGCAAAACAGTTATGTTAAGCAAACGTTGATTACGACCTTATGCTGTGCTAGGATGGGTAGTACCAGTAGTATCCACTGTTCATCTGTTAACGGTACCGTATGCTTCATGGTACTCTGACGGTGTCTATCTGCTAAAGTATGGTTCACTAGTGTGTTTATTTATTTATTGGTAGGACTGCTAAAGCTCATCGCTAGTAAGACCTCCACGACTTTCGCTGGGGGTCAAAGGTGACGTCGGCTGGCCCCGGTAGATCTTCAGTCTATCTAAACCCACCCAAGGGTTGGCCATAAATCTTTTCGGTATCACTGCTTGCGGGAGCGGTTCTAGTTTAGCTGACGAACGCTTAAGTTCTACTGCTCTCATAGGGCCAAACCACTTTGCTGCTAGTTTCGCTGAAACGTTTCGTCGAATGATCTTGTGCGTAACCATTACCATGTCTCCTACTTTTATGGTGCTGTGTAGTTGTTTATCGTGTTGCTTTTTGTGACGAGCAAATGACCCTTCGATAGCCTGTCGGGCGGTTTCGTAAGCCTGTTTTAGATTAATAGTTAGCCACAAAGCATAGTCAATATCATCAAGATATTGCTTGGATGGGGTACTTAATTCAGCAATGGGTGGTAATACACATTCTCGGCCGTATAATAGGTAAAACGGAGTAAATCGCGTTGACAGTTGAATTGATGTGCGGTATGCTAAAAGGGCCAGAGGTATACACTGGTCCCATGTTCGTTGTTGACTATCAGTATATGCTGAGATGATACTGCACAATGTATTGTTAAATTTTTCGACTAAGCCTTGAGTCTGGGGGCGGTAAGCAACACTAAACACCTTTTCAATTGTTAGTATTCGGCACACTTCTTTAAGCAAAGAACTCATGTAGTTGGGACCACGATCTGATAGGAGCCGTCTAGGGGCTCCATGTCGACAAATAATTTCATCTACAAACACTCGAGCGATGGTTTCTGCTGATGTTTCTTGCAGTGGAAATGCTTCGGGCCATTTCGTGAACGGACACATAAATACTATTATGTACTTGTTGCCTAGATACGTTTGTGGTAGTGGTCCTAGGATGTCAGTTATCACTGTGTCGAATGGGTTTGAATTGGGTGCCGTGTGCAATTCCGGAATTTGATACTGTTTGGGTCGTTTTCGCGTGGCACATCCGAAGCATGTGTTACAATAGGTCTTAATTTCACGGTCCATGCGAGGCCAAAAAAATGTTGCTTGACTTTGTCCCTAGTCTTCTCAAAACCTAGGTGTCCACCGAAAGGTGAATCATGTATTAGCTTAAGTATGTCGGTAGTGAGGGCATGCGGTACTACTAACTGCAGGTGGTCTTTATTATAACGTTTCGTCATTCTATACAGAAGGTTATCTTTAACTAAAAATTGTGCTGCATATTTTCGAATGTATGCAGCTTCTTTCTGTTCTTCTGGTAACTGTTTGTCAGCTAAGAAATGCAGCATGTGACTTATTTCCCGGTCTTCATGCTGTTTCTCTACTATCTGACTGAGTGCTGGCTTCTTAATAGTGATGAGGTTTACTTTCGGTATACGTGACAATGCATCGACATGCTTTTGACTGTGGCCGCCTATGTACAATTGTCATGCGATTAGCGTACTCTTGAAGTGTTAAAGTCCATCGTGCAAATTTGCCTGTTGGCTCCTTCAATTCTAGTAGGTATTTTAGGGCTTGGTGGTCGGTAACAACGGTAAAATCGGATCCGTAGAGGTAATGTCGAAGTTTCTTCATTGCCCATATTACTGCTAGCGCTTCCTTCTCGGTTGTCGAATAATTACGTTCGGCTTTCGTCAGACTTCTGCTGAGGAACGCAACAGGATGTTCAATAGTCTTTCCAGTTTCGGGTTGTACGCTGGGCTGATGCAAAGCTGCTCCTAAACCATAATCACTGGCATCTGTATACAGAATGTACGGCTTCGACAAATCGGGAAAAGCCAACGTAGGTGCTGTGGTTAGAGCCTTGATTGTGGCAAGGAAAGCATCTTCACACGCATCTGTCCATGTAAAGGTTTGTCCTTTCTTAAGCAACTGGTTGATAGGTGCTAATATTTGGGAAAAATTGCGGACAAATCTGCGATAATATGAAGCAAAGCCCAGAAACTGACGAACTTCGTGAACATTACTGGGTCTAGGCCATTGTCCAATGGTTACTATCTTTTGTGGATCCGGACGGATGCCTGACGTGGACAGTAGGTGTCCCAAATATGGTACTTCTTTTCTGGCGAAATGACACTTCTTCATTTTTAGCTTTAGTCCATCTGCCCGTAATCGTTTTAACACCTGTTCAATGTCTTTTAGATGGTCTTCAAAGGTTGAACTGTAGATCAATATGTCATCTAAATATACTGTGCAGATATTCCAATTTAATCCATGGAGTGTATGCTGCATATGTCGCTGAAACGTAGCTGGAGCATTGCAGATCCCAAAGGGCATGCGAGTATATTCATATAGACCAGCGAATGTGGTGAAAGCTGTTTTCTCTCGATCTTCAGGGTGTACTTCAATTTGGTGGTAACCGGCAGCAAGGTCCAAGCTGGTGAAATACTTTGCCCCATGGAATGCATTTAGGGTATCCTCGATTTTCGGGAGTGGCCATTCGTCGTGTTTGGTTATTTTGTTCAGTTTCCGGTAGTCTACACAGATTCGGTTCGTTCCGTCTTTCTTTTTAACTACAACTATGGGCGAGGACCATGGACTTGTAGAGGGGCGAATAATTCCTCTTCGCTCCATCTCCTGCAGTTGTGCAGCTATTTCTGGACGCTGAGAATACGGCATACTATACGGTCGTTGTTTAATTGGTGCATTATCTCCGGTATAAATACGATGTAGGACTCGATTAGACCGTCCTAAGTCTAGATCATCAGTTGCAAAGCAGTCTGGATATTTTAGTAAGGTGCTGGTCAACGCTTCTCGTTCACCCTTGGTCAAACTAGTGGAGTTGAGGTCTAAATCCTTCCACGGAGGAAGACCCATATCAAAGAAAGCAGACGGTTTTACCGTGGTCGCCATTCACGCTCCTGCTTGCCTAATCCCCGATGAGTTCTCTCGGAGTTGGGAAGGAGTGGAACGTGTCATGAGTGGTTCTACGGTACCAATTGTGCTGCCAGCAGACAGAAGTAGTGGTATCATGAGTATATTCAAGATACAGACAGGAACCAAAAGTCGTTTCGTCATATTTGCCACAGATCTTCTGACCACTAACCCATACTTACGTTGTGGCACCATCTGTGGTTCTAGGAGTAGTGTTTCGTCCTCTTTAGGAGTCCATGATTTGCCGTGTTGTGGTTGATTTGGTTTCCGAACTTTCGCCCAGACTGTCTTGCAGCTATTTGGCGGCATTCTTATTGTTTCTACAAGATGAACAGACGCAGCAGTATGGTTGAGACGTTGTGTAGCAACTTTAGGTTTTGGTTTTTCCGTCTTTAGCTCCACATTTCCCAGTCTGATTCTGTTCCTTCTGAAATCAAAACTGAATGGGCCCAGTTTGGACAACATGTCCACACCGACAATACATTCATACGGATTTTCCTCATTAACGTAAACACGATGGTTGACAGTTCTTTGTGCAAATTGTAGAGGAACTGAAATCGTTCCCAGGAGTGGCAAGTTATGTCCAGTTATTGATGTAGCAAGCATAGGAGCAGTTTGCAATCGTGCCGTTCTAGGGAGGATGTTTGGATGAATGAGTGTTATTAGGGATCCTGTATCCAAAAGTGCAGTTACTCGTTTACCATTGACCTTCATTTTTACCAATATAGGCCGCTCACTTTGCGAGCCCAGCACACCAGAAATAGTAGCGGTAGTGGCAGGTAGCGGATCTAGTTCTACGGAAACGCCCGATTCACGTTTCGCACTAGTCAAACGAGGCGGCCAAGGCGTCCGGATGCGGTCACTTAAGCGCCTGATCATATGTCGTACACTTGATGTAGGTAGTTGCTCGTCGCGGAATTGCACATCGGAACTTTCAAGGTTATCTTCCAACTCTGATTCGGTACGCTCTTTCGCTGGATGGTATCTACCTCGGGATTTCTTAATTCGACTAGTACAAAAGCCAAAGAGGTCAGGAAGATTAACAAATGCTAATTTAAACGCTCTGATTGGCATGCAATGGATGACGAGGAAGCACAGTGTGACATAGATGCAAACCAGGAAAACCCAGACTTGCCAATACCCCACGTGTAGGCCTGACAGGAAGCCAAAGTAGCCATGCTTCATAATGGTTCCTGTGACAGCGTCGACTGTTTCTTGTAGTGGTGCTTGACCCGACATTCCTAAGGTGTCAAGTACCAGCTGCTGTTTTCGAAGGTTTCCGAGAACGTCATTCAACGATATATGATTTCGAACCGTGTCCCAGTCATACATAACAAGTTGATGAAAGATAGTTTGGGGTAGCCGGAGGTCCTGAGCGTTCCAATCCCAATCGAACACCTTTAGTTCCTCTGCACTGGTAACTTTATTGAGCAGTCCGGAACTAGGCTGGTATAGATACGCTTCTCCACCAATCGTTAGGGGTATTTCCTATTTCCTGGCCTGGACGACAGTCTTCTGGGTAGGACTGATGGCTGATAATATTCGTTGTTGGGTCTAAAAATCCCTGATATATAGTGTTTCCCACTTGAAATTGTAGTGGTAATTCACGGGTACAGGTTTCGTTCATAGGTAATAGCCTAAACGCAGTTCTATTGAGCATCTGGCATGGATAAGTCTCAATGATATTGCCACTTGCTATTGCGGTGAGGTCTTCCCGCATAATCAGACTGCGCATCGCTAGTGTTGGCTGTGATAGCATGTTTGCCCTGACAACCCTTACCAAGGACTGCATAGTTTGACAAATTGAGTACGCGGTGTGCTGAAATGTATACCTAAGGGTTCTATCTAGCTCCAGCTGTATTGCTTGAAGACTAGCCGCTAGCAAATCGGTTGTCACGATGCCTTGCGTCGCTAGACCGTAGTATTCGTGTTCTGGCTCATACGTGGTCTCATAAGGTAAATCTCCACGCGCTTGGCGTTTTCTTCTTGCATTTGAGGTAGACTTTACATATTCGGATATCTCTCTGGCTGAGAATAAGCCTCGAACGGTATCGGTAATGGACGGCTCTGGGGGCAATTCTTTCACTACCCGAAAGATAATGCCCTGATCGGAAATCTCAGCAATCTGACCATTACAGGTGGACACAGTTTTCGGTGTTGACGTTGTCGTCAAGGCTAGATTGCGGTCCAGTGACAACCAGGTATCTCCTAGTTGTTCTCCTGGAATGTCTTTCCAGGGCAAAACTGCACACTTTTCTACTGGATCTACGTCCCAAATCAGGTAGGATGAATCCTTTAGAGCACATTCTCCAGTATGGTAGTTGCAGTGCCCTACAACTCCGGCTGTACTCTCCATGGCGTTGTTGTCGTGCATCTTGTAGACTTGGGACTCATAGATGTAGCAATTTGTAGCCTCGAATTTCCACCACTTACAACAATCTAGACCACCACCAGGGTAATACCAGTTTAGGTCATTCTTCGTAGTGTACACATCGGCTGTCAGTGATAAGTCGCCATGCGAACATTTGCGAAAATTCTTCATTCTGTGGCACTCAGACGCGGATTCTGCTAATTCTATGGTGTTCTCCTTCTTTAGGTGTTCATCGTTGAAGAAATAGGTGAACGTTTGCACTTCTCTGCGTATAATTACGCACCGCCAGGCTTTCGTAGCATACTGTACGCGGTTCCGCTTAAAAATATGAAGGGTGGTTGATCTAATCCTATCCGGACCATTTCTGGCATCGGCCATGGTACACGGGACTGGTCCTGGTAAGCTCCATAGGGTACGGGATCCAGCCAAATTGCACAACATTGGAGAAGATCCTGCATCAACTCGTATCGGGCAATAGAAACACAGCACGAGTATGCTCAGGCACAGTATTAAACGTCCCATCCAATACTGTCCAGCAGTTAAACTTGTATTTAATGCCCTCAGGCATTGATTGTCTAAGGGGCCAGATAGCGAATCGTTCGCGCTAAACTCTTCCGTGGGCCCACGGCGATCGCTGCTGCGATTTCTATTTCGTCCCTTAGTGGTTGGCTGCCCTTCGCATTTGGTAGGCCTAACTGAACTAACATTCACCATACCAACGAATGCTGCAGCCTCATAACGGTTTAACTGATCACGCAAGAATTCGTTCTCGCTTTCTAACTGGGTGCTTCTATCCCTATGTTCAATCTGGTCCTCCTCTTCGGTACAAGGTTCTTCTTCCGACAAGTCGGCATCGTAAGCCAACTGGTCTTGCGTCACCCCAACGGATCCAATTACAGTTCGTTGTCTTGGTGCTCCTGGCGCTTGTCTATCGCAACCCTGTTTTGGACGGCGGCACTGATTCATCATGTGCCCTGGCCTATTACAATTAAGACAAATCGGCTGGCCAGTATTTGTCCACTTTGGTTGTGACTTTCTTGGTGACCTATTGGCAAAAGTCCTGGTCAGTGTCCGCGGTTGGCCTCCTCCACGATATCCGTCAGTCCCTCTGTTCTGGTCGGTCATTTCTGCAAGTTTGCGTAGTAGTCGAGTTTCCAGGTCGTCTAGGGATTTTTGCCAAGCTGATGGCTCAGTCATCACCGCATTTACTCGGAACGCGCGTCCCCTGTGACCATGCGTTCTTTCAACTTTCCGTTCCCGTTCTGCCCTGTGTTGTGTCTTCCGAATGCGTTCTATCTCAGCTTTTAGCTCGGAGAGGTCCGTTTTGTTGTTCTGTTCACTAGTTTTAGCTGCTCGGTCTTCTCTTCTTTCAATCATGGCCTCCTGTCGTCGGGCCTCGCTTATGGCATCTTCGAAGGTAGTAGGTGGTTTCGCTAAAAAGGTCAGTCTATCCTGAATCTCACTCTTCACACCTGCTAAAAACAACCCTCGCAATAGTTTTTCTCGAGCCGGCTCATCCAGCGTCGGATATGCATTTCGAGCGAGCCGCTGAAGCTCTCGAGCGAAGGTGATCACTGACTCTCCTAATTTTTGACGCCTAGTGTGCAACATTTCCGAATTCACTAATTCTTTGGCGGGTGTTCTAAAAGCTTTTTCTAACGCCTGACACAAAAGGTCATAATTGGCTTTGGTTGTATCTGGCAGAGAACGGTATACTTCTAGGGCATTACCCCGTAAGTAGGAGGGTAACTTTAACAGTTTTTGCGCTGTGGTAAACTCTTCTGCACGTGCCATTAACTCCCACATTTCAAAAAACTGTTCAAAGCTATCCTCAATATTTCCACAGAAATATGGCAACGCTAGATCCCGCTCCCTACGCCTAGAATCAGATAACTGCAAATGTACAGCCATCGCATTGAGATCAGTGAGTTCTCTTTGTAACTGTCTGATTTGATCTTCCATGGTTCGCTTGGCTATACGGCTTGCGTATCGTTTTGCGCGCTCTGACTGAGGTTCTTTTTGCGGTGTAAAGTCAAAGTCAAGGGTAGGCCCAAAGGATATATCAAAATTTTGCATACACACCAAACAGATAGATATGTATTGTGTTGTACTGTACGGTAGCAGGTATATTTGCGAGAATCAGTAGTCAAAATTTAAGTGTGTGCCAATGCTTTAGAGTTGTCTTTATGTAAGTTTGTATTTTTCGTCCCCCCGTCTGTAATTGTACTGCGGAAGTTAAGTTTAGAAAGGGGTAGTAGTAGTTCTTTTACCTAGGTAATGGTGAACACCAGGTACTCTTAATCTGAAAAGAAATGATGCAACAGTGCAATACAGGACAATATATACAGGAATACTTTAGATAGAACGTTTCGTGGTGCACTGTTGATATATCGTGGCCGTCGGAGTCTGTATGTTAACACGCAGGTGGCAAGCTGACAAGGTTCTAGGTTCGAATAGTACTACTGTGAGTGAGACTTCGGTACGTCAGCGGGACTACTATGAGCCTTCTGCGAGACCCTACTCGCAGCGCCAGTGTCGAACTTGGTCGCCTAAAAATGTGAACAGGTACTATCAACACTTTATTAAGTCAATGGTACACTTACTGGTGGTCTACAGTAATAGGGCTGGCAACACAGGGAGCACGGTGTCAGCAAAACTAATGTACACAAGGGAGACTCCTGTACTGGCTGATCCCGAAAGACACGTCTGCTTACTACGACGAGATTTAGAGAAAAGACAGAAAAATGACAACGGTGAACTGTTTGTTCGAGTTTTTAAATCGGTTTTCTGTCGTGGGTAGTAATCTAGTTTTTAGATGTCGAATTTCGGTTCTTTGGTGGCTGACTAATTACATGTCATTTCATAAGGCGCAGAAACAGTTCACAAGAAACCGTACAGTAATTAGTCAACGCAATTGG
Source organism: Trissonchulus latispiculum (assembly GCA_030248195.1). Lineage (NCBI taxonomy): Eukaryota > Metazoa > Nematoda > Enoplea > Enoplida > Ironidae > Trissonchulus > Trissonchulus latispiculum. Next base: position 17,739 of record JASAND010016682.1, on the reverse strand, counting down.
AGAGCGACAAACAAAAGAAAGGAGCTAAAACTTTGTTTAGAAAGTTCAGGGACCGTCATACATGTGTGACACAAGGAAAATTAGAAAAATTCAAAGGTGAAAACAAAAAACATAATTCATTGAATTTGTTGGCTAATGTTTGAACAAATTCAGAAGTAATTACAGTGAACTTAAAATTTTTCGATAGGGTCGGCTCTGTTCGGAGTTTCAATTCTCCGGCTCGGCTCAGCTCAGCTCGGCTCGGGAGAAATTGTTGCCGGCTAGGCTCGGCTCCGCTCGCCGAGCCGAGCCGAGCCGAGCCGTGAGCCAAAATCCTCATCTCTAGTGTAATGCGATCTTTCTCATAATTAAAAAAATTTTTTGAAATTTTCCATGCAGCTACATAAGGCGCCGCATTTATATGTCCAAAAGAATCACTTACTTGGTTCCAGCATTCACCGATCTTTTGGACACATAAATACACCTCTGAAGTTGCATGGAACCTTTCAAAAATTCCTTTTGATGAAGAGACAGATCTCGTCACTCCGGTTCACAAAATTTACATCCGGCCATTGTTATTGTGCTCAGCTGTTAGCAAAAAATTCTGAAGACTATAACAATTAACTCAATAAAACTAGCTCGCTCGCTTTATAAAATTTCGTGTGAAATAATTTGAGTTGATTTATAAGGAATTCCTGCTGAAATTTTTATATATAGGCCCACTAAGGAACACATATTGCCTTTTTGGGGCCAACTTGTTTGCATTTTTAATTCTAACCATTGGAGCTTTCTCCTGCAAGCTTTTTTAATTTACAAGTATAAGAACCAAGAAAATTTCAACCAGTTATTTTTTAACATTAAATCCTATAAAATTTTGCAACAAATCGAAAATTAATTGCAGAATGCCTAATGATAATTGTTTTTGAAAAATATTAAAAACCGTGAAATCTTGAGCAACCAAAAAAGGCCATCCATAATTAATAAAAATTTTTTAGTAATTTTTATGAGGAAATCCATATGTAATGAAGTTAGTGAGATCTGAATTTCGATCCTCTTTAAAACTAGATCACACGGAAGGTCAGCACGTCCACTTATCGAAGCAGACTTAAGCACCGGATCTCTGAAAGGTGGTGTTCCAAAATCAGAGATTCCCTGCGGCCAACCTTGGTAGGGGTCTTCTTTGTGAGTTCGTTTAGCGCACTGGATTCCAGCTGATCAGCAAGAGGGGTCAGCACTTGCTTTGACTTGATCGCCGGATTGATGATGAGTCTTCCAATTCCTGACCAGAACTTACCTTGCGTAGTCCTGATCCGATCCTTGGGCTGTGAATTCCTTGTGTGGCTATCGCGCCTGGCTTTCAGAGACAATCGCGCCTCTCTGTTCAACTTGAAGACTCTAAGTCTGACACACCAAAGATTTATTACGATTGGTACAGTTATTATGGGTACACCTTTTAAACAGATTGACAAGGCACAATACAACAAGCGTTAATACTAGGGGTCGTTACAAGCTGTGCAAAACAAATACAATTACGGGTCAGTACAGTGTTCAACTTACTGTACCAGAGTTGCCAGTTACCGTCTCTAGTTGACTATTAATATTATCCTAATTTAGGACAATATTACCCAATCTATATGTATTTTAGGGACAAGGTTCGGTAGTACCTCTTCTTCTTCTTCTCTTTCTCAAACTCGGTCTCTAATGCCTAATTATTACACTGTCTCCAACACACACTACTAACTAACTACCTATATGCTTTGGGTGAGTCTCCGAATGTTGGACACTGCCTTCCCGAAGGTCGCTCCAACACCTAGACAGGGTTACTGTACGGAAAGATCTTTTGAGGAGATAGAGAAAACGGGGGATTTCCTGGTACTGTCTTACTTATTCCTAATTAACAGAATTTAAAACAACTACACAGTTCACTGAATCTGATGACTTCTTCTTCTTCACGGGCTGGGCTTGGCTATTAAGCCAGAGACACTGGAGAAACGCCTCCCGACATGAAATTGATGGCGAAAGCGGTTGAATTCATGATGTGATTGAAAAGAGAAATGGTGTTTTAACTTTTACCAAGCATTGGGTTTTGGGATTTGGGTGGTTTTAGGTTTAGCCTCCCACTTTGATTAGGCGGTGCTACGCTCGCTGTCTCTGTCTTAATCCACTACTCGGCAATACAGGCCGTCTATGTACCTTCCAAAATTGACTGACTGACTGACTGATTGAAACGACTGATCCGGACTTCTGCTGTCCACCACTGAGCAACTGAATATAACTATCTGAGAGACACACGACTAATGATCCACGGACAGTTCAGATTCGGATAGAGCAGCGCAGCTTCGTCTCCGCACCTGAATCAAATGGGTTAAAACCCATTAGTACAAGATTATGGTGCGGGAATCGAACCCAGAAACCATTACTCGTTCCTCTGCTTTCCAGGCCCAAAATGTGCATTTTGGGCCCCATTTGGACTTGTGAATTAAAGAAATGACTGAAAATCGTTGGTTATTGCCTTTTTGACAATATTAACCGTTTCTGGTAACTTCTTATCATCAAATGGGCCTTCCTGGCCTCTGTTAGCTTGCGTTTTCAGAATTTGGTTAGACTTGCCGTAATTTCTTGATTGGGCGAAATGATTCGTAAAGTTTCTACCTTTGGCCCGGCTGGGCCTGAATGAACTTGTAGTTAGACGAAGCATTCTTGAGAAACGTACGAAAAAATGCGCTGTTTGTAACCTATACTCTGACTTCGTTCGTTTTTTGTCCTTCCTTTGCACAAACCGGCCTTCTAGGGCCATTTTGAAGTGAAATGCACCGATTCTGACTAAATTTTGTACAATCTTCAGGGCAAACAATAATACTGGCCAATATTAACGTTTTCGACTCGTGTCCGGACTGATTTTGTTGATTTGTCACGGGAAATGGGTTCATTTCCCGTGACCAATAGATTAGGTCAAATATACATACGAAACTGGACATTTGTAGTGAATTTCTGATATTGGAAGATGGTCAATTGCTAAGTGCTTATAATAATTGTCTTAACTGATGCCTACCTACTTACTTATGCTAACTAGCTAAAGCCTACGTAATATTAAGGTTAACTTAAAACTACCTGGTGATTTAATGTGAAATCCCTATTAATTATTTACTTGTTGATTTATGACTGACTAATTAACTTAAAATAAGATCAACGGGCTGACTTTGAGTGAGTTTTCGCATGTGATTAGTTTTCATCAGTTTATGCAAAAAATACAAAAACTCACTCACTCACTGTCTCAGCAGCCATTCTACGCAGTCCCTACTTACCGACTTACCGACCTACCGAACTACTTCTACTTCTAAATCTACCTCCCACCTATCCTAGTGCCCTAACAGGGGACGTACCGAACCGCTATTCGATCGGGCGATGGCAACCCCAGCAGCCAGCCGAGTGGAAGTCGCACGTACAACCACCCTTTCACACGAGCACATGTCAGTACTCGTGCAAAATCAGTATATGAATTAGCAAAACTTTGATGAACACGAATCCGAATAAAAGTTACATATTCTTGTAGAGCTTGAAAAACTGGACATTTTTTACGCTTACAGTATCAAAAAATATCCAGTAGTTGGTGAGAAAAACTTAATTGAAATTAGTTAATACCTGCGCAGATTGCGTTCTGCGCAGGCTTAACACTCCAGTGTTAACGTTAACTTGCTTGTGTTAAATAGTTAATGAAGAATAATTAGGTTAAAAGTTATGTCATTTTGTAGAGTTTGAAGAGCTGAACATTTTCCTTTTTGAAACAGCTCAAACCGTCCAGGTGTTAAAGAGAAAGTTACGGTTAAAGTTTACCTTCACATATGCGTAATTTGTGCATGTAATGTACTATCTGAACTGCACACGTGCTGGGTTGCCAAATTGCTTTCCTATATAGGCTAGCCTGAACTTATTCTAATCGTAACCCGTGTAGCTCACTGGATGAGTACTGGACTGCTAATCCAGCGAATCTGAGTTCGAATCTCAGCACGGGTCTACTTCTTTTCCTTTAGTTTGGCTCGTCTTTTGGCCTTTGACATGGGAAGTTAAAACTGCCATAGGATAAGCGATTACGGTAGCGACCGTGAGCCCATGATAATTTTAGGCCAAGACCATTAATACCCCTGTCCTAACTAAACCTAGCTATACTGATCGATCATTACTCATTTAACGCAAACTCCAGCTAATTAATACAGCAAAACTGCGAACATTTTCTTAACTAGGATCAAATAAACTACTAGTCCGCTAATCGGATGTCTGACAACTAGACTTTGGGTTAATTTCGTACTAATTTGAACCATTCTGTTATAATCCTGATTCGGCTATTTCTGGATTCCATGAATGCGGCTCATCCGTCCCCTAATCGCAGGGCAGCCTACACGGATGACCGGAAATCCAACAGATTTGGCAGACTTAATTCGGGGTCCCCGTGACCCTAGGCTGCAAAACCTGCTTAAATCGCCGAAGATACCAACACTTCTTTTATGCAGATTCATACGATTTTCGCTCCAAAATTAACGTTTTCACAGCGGTTACACATCTAACCAATAAATATTATAGAATTTAACTTATCTGTGTTTTGGGCCCAAATTGCAACTCAATTTGGCCCCATTTTTCCTGTCTAGTATCTGAACATTTTACTCATTCATTCTGGCAGTCCCAATACCCTTATCAGACAAAGGGGGTTTACATAGTATGCCCTCATTCACACTTGCGATTACACAATTTTGGTTCATAACTCACACTCTACAAAGAGGGCTAACCTTGGAACCTCACATTCCATGAGGAGTTTACCCAAGGAGCCACTTACGTAAATTTGGGGGGTCTCATTCACACTACAATTTACAACAATATTTACACATACGATTATGCAAACATAATGAGGCCTAACTTCTCCTTAACATCATCTACCTACTTATTGTATGCACATTTTTGTCCTAATTCTGTAGTAAATTTGATTTACCTCTTCCTGGGTTCTATCTTAAGGTTTGTAACCTTAGGAACTTTGATGAGAGATAACTGTTGTTGGAATTTTAAAACTTTGATAACTTTGGAAAGCAGAACGAGTAATAATTGCTTAGGCAATTATTACAACACACAAAACTACTCAACACATTCCACTAAGGACAGCTTTAAATTAGATACGTTAATAACGGGGAAATCGGCCATTCCCCTTTTAAAACACCCTGATAATTAACAGTTTGGAAAACGACACAGATTTTTTAGTTCCTATTACTTTTAGTTGCCGACCTACACAAGACAAGACAACAATTCACAATTACAGACAATATTGTTAACTTCAGTAGCGCCTATTTTTTGCGATTACGGCCGGCAATTCCTAATTGCCGGCTGTGGGGAGAATTATTCCCTAGACTTAACTCAGTTCTGATTTGAGGTCGTAACCAAGGGACCTCCTATCTCAACTCGGGGGTGGGTCCCACTCAGAATCCCAGTTCTTCTACAAAACCCCAACAAAAATAGAAAAAGGAAAAAGTTTGGGCATAAAGCCCCTATTGAAAATAAAAGGCCAATTAGGCCGTGGCTTGGTGACTTTTTATCGAAAATTAAGGCCCGGAGGCCGATTAGAAAGTGTAAAAAAATAGGCCAAAGGCCTCCTGAAAATTCCTAGAAAATGCGTTCCTATTTGTGCTTTTGGCCGAGCATAGTACGCTCATGTGGCCCTCAACGTGCGGTGTTCGTCGTGTAAGCTCAGTTCATCCCTTCTGACCTGTGTGGGTCAGAAGGGGCCCCTAACTCGCGTCCTAAGTACACTTTTTATTCCCGGCCAAATCGCTCGCACAACGGGAAAGTGCACTGCTGAAGAGAGAAAACACGGCCGCTCTCGGCCAAACTCAGACGAACACTGACTGGAAGATTTGAAATTTCCAGTGAGCTGACAGCAATCTGACAGCTCACTGGTGTTTGCTTTGTCTGTCGGATTTCCTTTGATTTTGGTGGAGCTTCCAGAAATTTCTGGAAGCTCCCTATCTTAAAGCGTGTGCCAGACGCGGGCTGGCGAGGCGGCTGGTCCGTTGGAGGGCAGATTAACGAGGGGAAGAAATTATGACCCTCCAACTGACCCCTTTTTGATGGATTTCCCAAGCTGAATTTTGGGAAACTTTGCAGACTTTTTGGTTACCACGTAAAGGTAACCAAAGGGGAAATTTCCGGCTTTAGAAATTAAATTATGAAAATTAAAAAACGAAATTGCGCAAAATAAAGGCCTCTCGGGGCCGATTATGAAAAAATAAATATTAAGTGCCAATTTGGCCGTATCATTCAGTAATTTTTATGTTTATTATTTTTCAGGCGCTTCCTTGTCTCCAAGCCCCTTTCTTTCCTTTTGGGCGTGACCTTTCGGCCGTAGACAAAGGAAGCCGCCCGTTAATCCTAGCGACAATTGCTCTCCCTCACTGGAACTCTCTGTTCCCCACAAACTAGTTAGGAGGGCAATTGTTGCCTAAAAAATGTGCATACGAAGATCTACGTAATTTTACGCGAGATAAAAACTAAATATTATTATTCTACGTATCTAACTACCTAAGACAACCATTTTTTGTTTCATTTTAATTATTTGGGAGGGAGTTAAGCCCCCTCCGAACCTGTTTTCACACCTAAGGTGTGTACTAAGTCTTCTCTGCAAGGCAAGTCTTTGCTGGGTGAGGGCCAACAGAAGTCCAAGAATGAAGGGGGAAATGAATGAACGTAACAACACGTGGTTGTTACGCCTTCTTACAAAGTTCACGTAAGGCCAATGTTAAATAATTAAAATGTAATCCTTCAAAACTTCTTTGGCCTGTATCTTTCGCGCTATTGGGAGTTAAAAGACCGGGTTTGGAGTTTTGAAATCAGAAAAGAATTGCCTTTCAGATGAGCCCAACTTGTATTTTAGCCAAAAATTGCACAAATTGACTAATTATCACCTAACTGATGTAAATTATGCCTAACTAACACTTGGGAACACTAATTAACATTACCTTATGCTACTAATGGATGAATTATTACCTTATTTTGACCCATCTTCCAATATTTGCACTTATTGCCTGCGTAAATCGTTTTAAACTCGAAATCTCTGGTTAAATTGTTTGTTATTGTACAGTCTCTTTCCTTGTATTCGTTTTCCTTGATAATTTTTTGTTGTTTTAATCAGATTTTAACTAACTTCTTGGCACTGAGAGGCCTTATTCGTGGCCCGGGAAGAGTAACGACTCCTCCATCGTACAACAAAAGCAATGTTAGGGCCTATTACTGACCCGGGAAGGGTAGCGACCCCTCCATTATTAATTGGTGACCTACCGGAACTTTCTTAAGCTACATTCCACAGGAGCTCTATTCCATTTTGCGTCATTTGCGTGATAGTAGTGCTACTTCTAAACTTATTCTTCCTGTCTACTCTAGAACCTGTGTCCCTAATGATGAATTTCTGGGGGGTTTTACACCGGCTGGCAACTCTGGTAATTACATGACAATCATTTTCGTACAGTGCTTGGACGTCCATAGTTCACATTAAGATTTCACAGGCACGCCGCTCATAATCAGTGCATTGGACAATTAAATCAATTAAATCAAGAATCACAATCTACGACAAGCTGAGCTTTTCTCTCTCATTTTCGAGTTTTATTTGGCTTTTTCCATTACACATAGTCCTTGCAAAGTTAGAAAGGCTGCTGTATATAACTTCTTTGAAAATTCTGATTAAAAGTCCACTTATTGAACTCCAATTTTTAAATTTCGTTGCTTAAAAATGTTGTGGTAAAATTAACAAAGTTGGAATATAGGATGCAAACAAGTTTGCAAACAGTTTTCATAATAAATTGGACAGTTGACAGCAACTTTTCTGAAAAATTTCTTAGGGAAAGCAATTTTCGTTGCGTAAACCTAGTTTTTATTCAAGTTTATGACCCCTAAACCCAGCACAAAACTAAACCATAAGAGCACGACACTGAGCCTAGAACAGCCAAAAACTATGCACTGTTCGCGAACTGAGGACCCCAGAAATTGGACCCGTCACTACAAAGAAACTTAAGCGCTACGCTTGCATGGTAAAGCCTGGTTCACACTGGTGTCTTATGTCTTATGTCTTATGTCTTTTGTCTTATGTCTTATGTCTTAAGGCGTTCACACTGGTGTTTTATGTCTTATGTCTTATGTCTTTTTGTCTTAAGGCAGACTTGGGCTAGGCTCAACTTTTGTCTTGTGTCTTAAGAGATAAACCAATCACATTGCAGCTAGTCTAGCCATTGTCAAGTTGATTGGCTGAAAGGATCAAATGTGCTGCCTAAGACAAGAGACATAAGACAGCAGTGTGAACGGTTCTGTCTTAAGACATAAAACATAAGACATGAGACATAAGACAAAAGACATAAGACACAAGACATAAGACACCAGTGTGAACCAGGCTTAAAGCTCGAAAGCACTACTCAGTTGGTTCAATATGCGTCTGTACTCACGTCGATGCTGTCTGAATGGTAATTACCAGACGAGTTTGCAGCTTGACCAGGAACTTCGCCAGTGGATTGGTTGCAGAAATTACAGTCGACCATAGGGTTCATGGGTACTACTTTCAGTTTATGTACTTTCTTTAACCAGTGTAGTTGTGGTGGCTGCTCTCAGATCTAAACGACTGCTCGCACCATTGATCGTAGTTCCTTCTCTAGAACCAGAGTCTGATCCTTTTAACAATTGTTGGAATTTGGGTTCCCCAGTCACGCTGGTCATCATTTTTTGGTGTACTCCATTTTGTTGGATACGACTGTTGCGTTTCCGTTATCTACTGACGAGACTATTAATATGCTGTTGTATGTTTCCAAGGTTTTCAGGGCCTTTTTTCGCTGTGCTGTAATTTTGGGGTTAGGTTCCTTCATTTTTCTGAGAGTATCCTTTACTTTTCTTTGTAGCTCTTCGCCGTCTGGTTCGGGCAATTCTTCCACAACGGATTCTATGCCGGCTATTATTTACATTCAGATTTCTTTGCCAGTACTAAATATAGCCCTTTCCTGAGGAATTCGATTTCACATGGGTGCAGCAACCTGTCACTTCTGTTCATGACCACCAAATTTGACCGCATAAAGTTTTAACTGCCCAAATTTCACAGCTTTCGTTGCAAGAAAAGGACGATCATCTAACAATACAGATGAAACGACACCACGGAGATGAGATTATTTTGATGTTTAATAATATGGTAATATTGCTAATTCTAGCTAATAAATTACTCTACAGCTGCATTCCTTAAACTGCCGTGACTGAGGAGTCTGGACGAGAAACTGAGATCACTTGTCCCAATAATTTTGGTCAAAACCTCAGTAATGCTCTCTGTGACAAGTTAAATGAACAGACTAAGGGCAACTCGGTTTTAGTAGCCCACTTTTTCAATGTGTAATTTTATAATAAAATAAATTATTATAATGCTTGTCAAATAATAAATATCAGCATATATGTAGTCAGTAAATTATTTTACAAGCATTTAACAGCATACTTTTCTCACCAAAATTATGTTGTTCTCTTTATTTTCTTGTCAGCAAATCCGCAAGATCCGGACAACGGTCTCTGCAGCTGCAGACGTTCAGCAGCACAAAGCTAGATGAATGGGAATTGATACTGCATAGGGGAACGCTGTGGACGGCTAATAATGCTTTTTATAGCGAATCCTCCTCCAGAATAACTGCGCCGACTTAAATTTATAGATTTCGACTTTGTGAGAAAAAATTTCCCAAAAACATTTACCTAATCAAAATACTACACACACATATACATTATATGTATACTACATATACCAAGAGTCCATGATTTTCTTCTATATATTAGAAGAAGAGTAAGCCACTAGAGGGCTCCTCTTCTTGGCATTGCGTAACGGTGCTCCGACCACAATACGCGAATGCTCCCCCGTTTGGGGGGGGGTCGCCAAATCATACCCCCTCCCCACTTGGTGGGGGGGGGGGGTAGGCAACAGCCAATCAGATTGCAGAAACCCCCTCCCCGTTTGGTGGGGGGGGTAGGCAGGTTGATTGTGGCTTTTGAAAAAGGGTCCCCGTTTGGGGGGGGGGTCGACACAAAACGTGGTCCCCGTTTGGGGGGGAGTCGCCAACAGCCAATCAGAATGAGCAAAACTTAGCCTGCTTGAGCGACCCCCCCCCAAACGGGGACCCATTTTCGAATAGAACAAAAACTACCGTAATCCTCTGCTCTACCCCCCCCCCCACCAAACGGAGGGGGGGTTTCTGCAATCTGATTGGCTGTTGGCTACCCCCCCCCCCCCCAAACGGGGACCTCTTTTTGGATACCCCCCCACCAAACGGAGGGGGGGTATGCTATGTCGATTTGGTCGACCCCCCCAAACGGGGGAACATTCGCATATTGTGGTCGGAGCACCGTTACGCAATGCAGGGAAGAGAAGCCCTCTAGTGGCTTACTCTTCTTCTTAATAATAGTGCAATTATGCACTCTTGATTATACTATACTATATTATACAATCCTATACATTGTGCAATATGCTTTGCTCACACTTCCACCAAATTAGTATCCAGTAATCATGATTGATTAAAATCTTTGGGAGCAGCAACCACCATAATTGACATTGCACCAGGTTTCTTAGACGGGTTATCGCTAGACGAATTTACATCAACACTTAGTTTGCCGAACGTAGCTTGATGAATAACCGAGCGCAAACGGCGGTTAAGGCATAGATAAATTACAGGATTAATGCAATGATTTCCCATCCAATACAGATGCATCAAAACAAAATGAACCGGCCGTATGGTGGTAAAGTTTGTGAGAAAAAACAATAAGTGCCACAAGACATTACATAAACAAAACACAGTACTGTTTATAATGCATTGCACAGTGAGTTTAGTTTCTCTTTTTAAATTTTTCCTAAATGGAGCTCCTTCCATATTTTCTTGCCTTACCTGCCTACGTCGCTTTCTAATATTATGCCAAGTTAGTGAATTGAACAAAATTTGAATGCCGACAGTAATGAAAACCCATACCTCATTGAACAAAAAAGCTACAGTGCTTCCAACTCCATAAGTCATTAAAGTGTGATTCCAAAATACGGAACATTGTGATACAAAGTTATATAAACAAATACACCAAACATACATCGCAACATGTGGTACTACTGAATACACTATTAACTTATATAAAGAAAAATAAGTGTTTAGTTTATTTGAGTGCGTCATTGTAATGTACCGATTAAAGGCAATCAAATCAAATAATGCTGCTCCGCACCACCACTGAACACATTCGAATATACCAAAATATTGATCGCTTTTCATGTCACGAATATCGGTATATAAAATCAAGCGACACCCTGGATAAACTCCAATGGCCAGCAGCTCTAAGCAGTCGCAGAAACACAAATTTGCCATAAGATAAAAGGCTGGCTTCTTGAATTCTTTGTTTGCGACGAAAATAATGCCAACTATTAGATTTAACAAAGCTCCGGCTGACCCCAAGATAAGATACGTGGTGCCCGTAATAGCAGACAACATTATGTTGTCAACGGTGAAAACTAATGGATAAAAATATTTGCCCGACTTCCAAAATTTTGTTTAAAGAAAACGTTGTTTAATGTCCGAGCTTCCGTTTAGCAATGGATACGTTACATAACGATTCTGGTGACAGTCTACTGCATCTAGAAGACGATAAGTGCACTGTTAAATGCTGAAGGCACAAAGAAATAAGAGTAACTTCATAGAGAAATGAGTGATATGCGTAAGTCGTTTCAGACAGCAGGTGCTAATTATTTTAATCTTCCTCAATCCAATCCAATTTGCTGTAAGCTCAAAGAATTGTATATTGCAAAATGAGGTGCCATTTGTTTGTTTCAAAGGACCTCCTCATTCCTTGTACACATAGGTTGAAAGAGGAGAAAATTCTGGAGTAATGCAGGAATTCAGTCTAAGTAACGTGAGTGTGTGTGTGTGTTTGTGCATAAGTGAGTGAGTGAGTGAGTGAGTGAGTGAGTGAGTGAGTGAGTGAGTGATTTTTCCTGCTGCGTCTCAGCGCGGCAGGTCTGTTAAATTTGCTCAGGCCGGGCCCTCACTTCGCAATTTGCTTGATAAAGATGTATTTCTCCGTATATAAATGTGTGTGAGCTGTGGTTTAACATAGGGCCATTATTATCTGTGGTGAAATCTTGTCTTTCTTTTTACGGAGCTTCCATTTCTGAAGCATGTGAAATGAAACTGGCGAAACTGGCTGAAATCGGGGTCGAAAATCCGTTACACAGAGAGGCAGACAGCGAGAAGATGTAGATCTACTCTTAGGTCTAAGGATCAAGCTAGCCTAGTTTGGGTCTAACCTAATTCAGACGGTCCGCCTGTTGGGTACGTGAGTTCACTAGTGCTTCAGGGGAAATAGTTATCAAGGGGGCAGTTGCGATGTGGTGGTATCGTTTACCGCACTGGTGTAGACTGAAAAATTGGTAACGGCAACCTACATATTTGACCTCTTTAAAGCATTAAATAACTAAAAACTTGCATATTCTCAAAAAATGTAGCTTTCACGGTTGGGTGGTAACTCACAAATTGGAAAAATTAAAATGAAATTTTGAACAAGGATTGCTTTCGATTGAATTACGTTAGAAAGCTAAAATTTCGTATGCAACGACAGGAATGTCTTGCCGAGGGTCATTTTTCAGCATTTTAGTTACTGTTTAGCATGTCGAAAGAAAACTACCACAAACGCACACTGACGCCATTTTTCAAAATTCAACAAGCGATATCTCAGTTGTTCTTGACTCAAACGGAAAACTAGGAAAAATTACCCTACAATAGGTTTTGGTCAATTTGTACGTCAAATTTGAAAACACAATACTACTCGAAATGTGAGAAAACTTTGTTTAAAACATAAAATTCCTTTACTATTTAACGATCAACGTAATCGGTACTTAGCTATGTGCTGGCTTGCCATTACAAACGCGCAGCAGTGACCAAAAAGGATTGATGATCTTGTTATCGTAAAATAGTGAAACAGACTGGTTGGGGGAGGAAGAAAACGAATGGGGCGGAGTTATTTATTTCTATATATGTTTACGGACACTTTGGAAGTTGTGGGGGGGTGGGCGAATAGCGTTATTTTATTTCTATTCCCCCCTTCGTAATTTTACTCCCCCCCCGCACTGTTCACGCGTAGAAAATGTCTGAATGTTGCTATTATGGGTTATTTTAATTTGCCAGTAATCCACAATCGTTAAATAAGCATGAATGATTGACATTAAACGAAAAATTCCATTTTCTTATAAATGTCGGTTTTCGGCGGAACAGACAGAGCTGCACGTTGTCCGCTCACCGAAAGTAGTCTGGTTCGACTTAAAAAATTAAGAAATCTTGATTTTTTAATTTTTTCAGTTTTTAGTCTGGATTGTGTCCACTTATATTAATAATGGTAAAAAATTCGAAAACTACAAAATAATTGAAAAACTCATTATCCCCATTTTTCGTCAAATATAGAATTTTGGTCAAAATAAAAATTTTTTCATACACGATTAAAAGTTTTATCAGTATGATTGGGAACACTTGTAAGGTCATCAAGCAATATTTCAAGTCATTGAGATTATTTGCTATGAAGTTAGCCCCTAAAATACGGTAAACGATACCACCACCTTAACTGACACCCACGGATTGGTACCAGAGGTTACTGCACAAAGGAAGAGAACCTTAAAGTCGGAACACTCGAAAACGCAAGACCAAGGCTCCGTATGAGGGCTTCCTTCGGGTTCACTATCAACAGTTCAAGCTTCAATCTCAGCACGATCCCACGGCTGAGAACAGTTGCAGTAGAATGTTACCTCCGAATGCTCAGGCTCAACTAGAGAACTAACCTCGTGAACTAGGAAAAGTATTCTGAAACTGTACTGGTTGTGGCACTCAGGACACTGATGAAATGGCAGATTAAGTTGATTTTCAGGCTCACTAATGTCACTAAAATCGCTAAGGTTTCCCTCTTCTTCACCGTAGATAAACTGAATAGGCTCCAGACTGATTTATTTCTCCAAGTCAGCGGTATCCTATCCAATCTAGCACCAACTACAACGCTTAAGCTCTGAACCTAATAAACTATTTACTATGTCCAAGTTTACAACTTCACGCACACAAGTTCAAGTACACTACAAATCTATTGCAAGACTGATACAATTGGAATCCGTTCACCGCCTAAAAACTAAACCCAAAAGCTATGGTCAGTCACAGGTCCCTACTCCGAATCTTAGCAGAAGAACTAAAGCTGAAACCTAAGGAAATTTTGGTTAGCCTAGTATTTTAGCCTTATGGTTGCCACACGTACACTCACACACGCACCCACACAAACAGTACTCGTTTCTCAGACTGCGAAGTGATACGCAGTCACACAATGATTTGGTTTTCGGGGTCGAGGGGGGAAGTCCCCTATATGCTCCCTATATGTACCTAAAAATGTGCACAAGTCCACCCGCCTATGTCACGAATAATCACCAACAATCCGCACCACCAGAAAACCAGTGACTATCCTGCCCTCGGCTAAGAGAGCGTGAACTTTGAAACTTTACTTGAAACATTAGAGAGAATTTGAGCAGATTTGGTAGAACAATTAAAAACAGAGCAGACCAAAGAGCAGGCAATTTCAGACAGAAAGATAGCAGACATTTTGACAGTTAAATAGTGAAAAGTTAATAGAATTGGCAGATCTTCGTTTCTCTTCAATAGAGCGGACTCAACATCCAACCCACACTCCAACTCCCAATATGACAGTCCTAAGTTGATCAGTGCGTCCCTAAGCCAAAGGCTGGCTCTCAGAAAAGTTCTAGAGCTCACAAATGCTATGCAACTCCATCTTGGTCAATTCTACTTTAAAATAAACAATAATTCGTGGATGAAACACAATACGAATAAAACTACTACTGAAGCAACAAACTAAGATGTGCGAGAGTCAGCAAAGGAATCTAACACCTGCAGGCACTCAAGCCAAGCAGAAGCAGGAGCTCATAATTTTCAAAAGTTTAACGACTTGATGGGTTCTTGCAATAAACATTGCAGACAAAAATCCAAAGAACTTTATAATCGGCTGGTTGCACGAAATCTAACTAAAATCTAAATTAACAAATTAGCTTAAATTAAGACCATTTCTATTGTCGAAACTGAAGTTAATATTTTAATCCATTTGGTGCCAGTATGAGTTATGACATACGTTTATTCCAGCCAAACAATTTGTTTCTAAAAAAATTACTTAAAACACCCTAAAACGTGAAAAATTGGCGACTATTGAGAACTAATTGTTCAACTATGAGTGCGCATCCACTCATAGAAAATAAACCAAAATTCAATAGTAATAGTTCAGTAGTGTTGGATTTTATGCAACAAGCTCTGTTGAAATCCACTATTGAAGCACTATTGAAACACTATTAACTATTAGTTCAATTGTAGTTCAGTAGTATTGAATTTTGTGCAACAGAAACTACTATTGAACTGTTGACCATTGAACTATTGAATCACTATTAGACTACTATTAGTGTTTTATGCAACAGGCCCCAGGAGATAATTCAGTAAACTGACGTTTGGCCACTGAATTCCGAGTGATCCGGACAGAGCAGTGCTTGACAAGAGACCAGTGAGGCCAGGAAAATCCGGGGATTCTCACACTGCATGGCAGAGCAGGAAATGACCGGGGAGCAGCTGATGTCCAGAAGCAGTGCAGCAGGCAGAAGTCCGGAATCCGGCGAGACAACGGAACACGGAACAGCAGAGGATCGAGAAGAACGGCGAGGCAGAGACAGAAATCAGAGGCCCGTAGGCGGCACTCGCTAGAACTGAATGAAATGGGTTAAAACCTTGTCGGTTTTAACCCAAGGTTTTAACCCGGATTCAGCAGTATTAACTGGATTTCAGGGGATTTTAGTGAAATTGTGTGTTTTGGAATCAGGAATTAGAAAACGTCTACTGCTAGAATTTTCGGATAAAGCTAAATTGGGTTTAAAACTTCCGGAAATAAGTAGAAAACTGATTTGAAATCACCGGCCTAAACTCAGAATAACAGAATAGCTGTGAAAACCTGGAAGAAACAGTCAGAAAAACTGGTCGGAGGTGAATTTTTGAATGATTTTAAAGGAAATTTTGCAGAGGGGATTTCCATCATAAATCCCCCACCAATGACTTATCCTAGATTTCCCTCCCAGGAAATCTAGGGAAATCCAGCTAATATCTGCTGATATTAGCACACAAACAGGAAAGCAGTTATGAAAGTCAATATCAAATAACTTTTAACAAGATATTCTCGAAGGAGGGATTCGAAGTCCGATTAGGTATTTAGAGCTCGCACTTCCAGACATTATAAAAGATCCTAAAGGGGAAAGGGCAGCTTAACCTAGAGGGAGAAATTCGAAATAGGCTTCTGAAACCAACTCAGTTTTAGGCGAACCATTCCCCCAGGGGCACCCAAAATCCCAACCTAGAGTTCCAAGATGTGGGCAAATTTTTTTCAGAGGTGGGCATCCTAGAAGGGGAGAGGCAAAACCTCTCCCAACAGAACAACTCAAGGGTGTCTGTGATTTTTCCCCCCATAGCCTCTAACGAGAGCGGCCATCCGCTAGTACCCCAAAATCACAGACGACAGGAAACGGTGAATTTTGGTCTTTGAGTGTTTTTGCAATCATCTTTCGATGATTGGCTGCTTTCATGATCGCGTTTTGTAATTGGTCGGTTTGAAAGGGAGGACCCAGCCTTCTTCTTTTGAATTTGCACCTGAGCAATTCGTCATCTTAGTTGCGTAACTTTTAGGGCCCAAAGGCCGTTTCTCAAGTGGCCCAGAGTACCCTAAAACCCTGGGCCATAAACTTTTACTGCGTTTTTGTTTTGAAGGACCTTTGACCTGAGTTTCGTTTCTAAAGATTTACACTTTGTTTGCCAAACAGACGCGCAGACAAAAGGAGAGCCGATGAAAACGAGAAGTAAGGAGAAGAAGTCGTAATAACGCACAGGGGGCCTAGAAGCCCAAGATGAACTAAGCGAAACTTAGGGAAAACTAAAGTTTTATGTACCTTCAGAATTAGCTAGAACTCTGCTATATTTTACTCATTAATGTTAATTATTAATATTCTTTCTTTTTAGGGGTGACTTGTGCCTTAATTACAGAGGGCTTCCCCTCTGTCTAGTCTACACGCGTTACGTCTCAGTGAGGGAGAACTAACGTTACTCCTGTGACGAGAATAGGCAGAGAACCTCACACACACACACACACACACACACACACACACACACACACACACACACACACACACACACACACAAACACACACTCAGGCTGCCTTACACATTCACACAAACTCAGAAGAGAGGACCTGTGAATAAACCCCATACCGTTGATGATGCAAAATTAAAGCGGTTAAAAACTAAGTAAGCTTAACCTCAAATTAATGGTGAACGGATTCGCTCTACAAATGATTAATAAAATTGCAGTTACCATAAAACCACAAGTTACTGACAAGACAAAAACTATACACCTATTGCATATTGAATCTTTGTGCCTTTTTACTTTCAATTGCAAAAGAAGACGAAACTGTACAATTCCTGACTAACTATTACAAATCCTGCCTATAATTTACAATTAATACTTAACTGCCCTTTTCTCTTACAGAATTTACAAACAGGCCCAGTCTCAATTTCAAATTATTTCGCACAAAATTTTATAAGTGAACGAGTTAATTTAGATTTATTGAGTTAATTATCGGATCTTGTAAGAATTTATTACTAAACAAATACTAACAATACTTAA
>JASAND010016681.1:0-32094 GCA_030248195.1 Trissonchulus latispiculum | reverse complement strand
TCTGACTGAGCAGTGAGCAGGCTGCCAGATCACAGCCGGAGCAGAGTAGAGCAGAGTACGTGCTTGTGCTTGTACTCTACGGTGAACAGGGATTTATAGTGCTTTGTAATTGTGTTTTAGCTGCATCCATGTTAATACGAGCCATGCTTCGAGTCAATCCAATTCGACGAGCAGATATTGAAGAGATAGCAGCACATTGGTGGCTAAATTTTGGAAACGAAGAAGCCGTTGCTATTTGTGATCTGCCTGAAAATCAGGTAATCCATGGGTTCTACAGACTGTGCTGTTGTGAAGAGAAACATTTTGGAAAAAGTGCAACATGCAAACATTTTTTCTAATTATTCAACTTTCTGAGGTCACTACCAACTGAAGTTTTAGCCACAAAAACCTCCCGGCTTAACCTAAGGAATCCATCCTGCACCCAAACCTTTGCTTGCGCATCAGGTTCGTAGCAGGAGCTACAGCAAAACACAACGATCATTATAATCGGTGACGGATGTAAGTCTTCGTCCTTCCGAAACGCCTCGGACAATTGTGAGCAAAATTACTTTACCAGCCTCAGCCTTTGTCCAGGGTATCAGATAGATTTTCCGTTGCTTTTCCTTAGCTTCCTTCGGAGTATCGTAAAAGTTTGTACTAATATGCTAGGCTTCATTTATTAGTTTTTTGTGACCCAAAACTGCATTTTGCTCTGACTGACACCAGGATTAATTAGTCTTCTTGAGTTTATGCTGCGCCATTTTTAGTAGAAATTAGTCTCTGTCACTAAAGCAATAATTCTATTGAATGAAACCTTTATTGCTTGCTTAAACTTTCCTTCGCAAATATGTTCTCTTTATTTTGTTCTTGTTTCAGGTACTTGATCCAACTCCGTTGATCGATCGGAAGGATACAATTCTGGTGCAAAGTCTTGGCGATGATGAATCGGAAATGTTTGCCGAATATTCTTTCCTGAGTCTCAGTACTCGACGGAAGATTGAGGAATTTCGTCGACGAAAGAATGCGGAAAGTTCGCAAACGGATCCCTTCGGTAGCGGTGCTCCACCGAAGTATCGACGTCGCGACGGAAGTGTGCGGAAATCCATCGAAACAAGTCGACGAGGAAGCGTTCAGAGCAATCAATCCGTGAGTCTGGCCGACCCGCTGGATCGATTGAAAGCGATTGAGGCCAAGCTCCAGGGAATCGTGGCAGAAAATCAACGAACCGCAGCTGAGGCGGCTCAGGCTGCGGCTCAGAAATCCATCGTTGAGCAGCTGCAGGACAATGCGGAAAAACGAAGAATGGAATCCGACCTGGAGTCAGAACTGGAACCGGATTCAATCTCAGAGGCGCCCGTGATCCCCTCGAAACCAGAGGTGGAGCCGGCACCAGAGCCTCCGCATAGGAGCAAAAGTCCCACTCCTGTACCTCTGCCTAGAGCGTCCAAGTCCAGAGAAAGTACTCCGGAGAAACCGCACAAACCGCCAATCACCTTCACCACCAGTCCTGAGCCGCCTAAAAAGCCAGAAAAACGAACGCTCATAATCACGCAGACGGCTGTAACGCACAGTGCAGCACGGCCCATGAATATTCCCACAAGCAAACCCTCAGGATCCAGCTTTGTGCCGCACTCGCCGGATGCTGAAATGGCAAATCGTCTGATCAACGACTTGCTGGAAGCAGCAGCTGCCGGTCCTGTGCCATCGCATATCATAAATAGGATTGAACGCAGTCCGCTGTTGCACAAGAAACCGTTCCTAAAAGAAGTCTATCAGGCAGTCATATCAGCACAAAAATCTGACGCGTCAACGACCCCTGCGGTCTCCGCGTCACCGAAAACACCAACAACTCCGCCAGGAACAATGACTCAACATTCCAAACTACCGACAAAAACTACAATAGAACCGGCCGTACCGACCGTCCCAGAAGAGTCTAAAACATCATCATCATCATCGTCATCGTCATCGTCATCGTCATCAGAAGCTTCAGCCGAGCCTCCGAAAACTGTAGATCAGCCGAAAGAGAAAACACCCGAGCTTCCGGTACAAATGGAGCAATCTCCCCTGCCAGATATCGTGAGTCCAGCCCGGAGTCGAGAGCAGACGCCGGCGAACCTAGAAAGTCTCCAAGAAAAGCCTGATGTGATCATGAGCTCAGGAGAACATCTGGACGCCAGCGCTTCTTCCTATGACGAGGAAGAAGCACAGGATCGTCTGGAGTCCCTATCTGACCTGGAAGGTCAACTGAGCATGTATCGCTCAATTCACCAGGATGAGGAAACAGTTTACAGTGTTTCAGATTTCGAAGACCTCGATCTGGAAGAGGAAGAAGAGGAGGAGGAAGAGGAAGAAGAAGAAGAAATTCCGGAAGATCCGAACAAACCAGCTACCAGTGTTGTAACCTCAGGAAATGAATCGTTTACCAGCGCCAAGTCACAGCTGGACTCAACCCAGTCAGCTATCCCGGACGTAACCGTAACTGCGGCTGCTGGTGCCGGAAAAGGCCTGACAACGCCCGCGTCAGCCCCACTAGAAGGAAATGAAAGCGCCTTTCCCTTTGAAAGAGGTCTGTCAAAGCGGCAATCTAGGGGCAAATACGAGAAGAGCAAATACGGACTGTCTGGGAGAAGTATATCGATTGACGATTCACCGACAACCAGAAGAAGAAAATTCGGCGGAAATCAGCCGGTCCCGCAGGAGGCTGAACATCTGTTTCATAAAGCGAAACAGTACATCCTTCAGTATCCGCAGGAAGCAACAACACCAGACGAAGAAGCGGAACCGACAGAGGCGCCTGGTAACAGACGAATGAACTGGCTGAAGAACGCGGACCCTGAGCTAACATCAAGCCAAGAAATCGAAAGCCCGCTGCCGGAAATTGTGGCCACCAGTCGGGATATTCAGAACGCATTTCCAACCGGATCGGACACAACACCTCCACCGGCCGTTCCTGGCTCGGAGAGCAAGGAATCCTCAAATCCTCCTGACGGCTATCGTATTTTGTGGCCGCCGGGAAAGGCAACCACGGAAGCGGGCCAATCGCCACCGGAGGAACCAAAGCCACCTCCTCTACCGGACACCGAACCACCAGAACTAGGTTTCGTTCTTCAACCAGTGCCTGAGGGAAAGAAAAAACGTCCGTCAGAGAGCTCAAGCAGCCCTCCGGCGGAGCCGAAAGGAGAGAAACCGACTTTTGTCAGCACAGCTGTTGTTGAGCTGAAACCTCAAAGTCAAGATGAAAAAGCAAAGGCAGAAGTGGCCACGGTGAAATCGCCGCAACGAAAAACCAGTCCACCGGAAGTGTTCACCTTTAATCGAGTCAAATCTCCGGATCCCGCAGACACGAGTCGAGAACGTCCGGAAAATGACTACATCGATAGCGGAAGCCGTCAGTATACTCCGAGAAGGCTGAAAAAGGAAAAGGCAAAATCGGTAGGACTGGAAGACCGACTGTTCCAGAGAACAGCCGGACTGTTGAGCGATTCCTCCACTCCAGAGCCGCGCGGACGCGCTGACTCCATCGGCGGATTCAGCGGACCCGCGGTTCTGGAGTCCGATCACGCCGGAGCCGCAACGCCTCACAACAGTTCCGGAAGAACGAGTCCCAGCGCTGCCAGTACGACGGATATCCTGTCCATGGACAAGGAAGGGAGTACTGGTTACCGGCGTTCCTCCTTCCGAACTGCCATGGAGAAGAGTCGAGGCGTGCTGCCCTCTGATCACATCTACGAGCGTAGATATACGCCGTTTGCCTTTGCCGATGCCTTACAGGAAGCCAGTAATAACTATGTTGCAAGAGAATCCGCCTCCAGACATGACCCGTTCTATTCCTATACCGGAACCGGGGCCTACAGCGGGACCACGTCCACAACTAGAGCCAGTACTCCCGGCTATGGCACTACCTACGGCACAAGCACAGACTATCGGAGCTCAAAACCGGCAGATACCTACTACACACCATCGTCTAACCGATACAGTATCATGAATTACGTAAGACCTCGCTACAATAACGATATCTATCGACCAACCGGGCACTTCGGGAGAGACTACGGCGAAACGGACAGGCGGTCAACAGAAACAGACCGGGCCAAGGCTCGGTCCATTCATGAACTGCCGGATGACCGTTACGCCTATCTGAGAGCGCCAACACCGAGGAAGGCGGCAACTCCGGATTTCGATTCCTATGATCCAACCTATAGGTCTAAGTCAACGCATGAAGTCAGCCCGGAGCCGGGTCAAAGCGGATACTATCAGAGCGGTACGGACGCAGCCGGGGGACCGAAAAGGCGACAAGTCAAATCGCTGTACGAAGTGCTCGATGATGATATGGTGAAGTCGAGATACGGAATTGCCGGTGAAACTTCGATGATTCGGCTGGAAAGAGACCCGGTCCGGCGGCACACCACCATAACGCCCTTTCCAACGCCAGGGAACCGATACGATATGCTGATGGACAAAAACTACTACTCAAGCAACTACACGCCAACGGGCGGAACTGCTGCTCAACTAGACTACGGGAAGGACGGTATTTCCAGTGGAAGCGCCGGTAGTGGAGGTTATCGGTCCAGACTGGACGATAACGTCTCCTATCGACGCTCCTACTACGATGTGGATCGACCGGAGTACGGAAAAAAGTCGACGGATGACGGGAAAAAGACCGGTCCCTCTGCCTCAAGATTTCTGGGCCCAAAGGGGTTCTTGAAGAAACGATCCAGGTCCCTTGAACGCGATCTGGCAGACGTAGAGGCAGCTGAAGCGGCACAGCAAGATCTGGGGCTGACTCAACGTCTGCTGTCGCCGGAACCGGAAAAACTGAGCAACTATATCAGTTACCAGTACCAGGATACGCTAGGAGGTGATGGCGTCCGTGGCTCTGGCTATGAGCCATCCTCCAAAGGAAGTGGACCCCTGAAAAGCATCCTGAAAAGAAACCGGAATACGGGTAGTACGGAGGATCCCAGTCCGCTGGACTCCTCCACGAACTACTACTCGGATCTATCCAACTACACGGACCTAACCAGTGGCACATCCACAACGTCAAGCAGTCGACCGAAACCGTTGAGGTTTGTGGATCGACTTAAACGACAGTTCGGATCGCCGGATAAAGAGTTCAAAAGCACAACTGATTACGGCTCGAGCTATAGGCCGACTACGTCCTCAGGTCGAGCGGCGAGCACGTCCAGTGGCTATGGAAGCGGTGCCACCAGCACGGACAAGGACACCTCTGTGGACTCCATCACTGACAGAAACGCCGGGGATAAGTCAAGAAAAAAGAGGAACTTTCTGAAACTGAGTAAACGCAGCCTGTCTTCGGGTGAAGGCCGGACTCCCGGCTCCTCGGACAGTTCTGGAGAAGACGCGGACTTTCGAAAGTACACCACTCTACCCTCGGGTCTGAGTGGACCCAGTCCTCATTCTCCATTGGAAAAGATTAAGGGATTCTTCGGTCGAACAAAGAGTCGGGAAAGTCTAACGGTCACCCCTGAGCGAACTGTTTCCAGTTTGGTGGGAACACGGTATGAGCCCTCCAGCTATACCTCAAGGTTACCTGCCCCCTCCACTACCTATACCACAGGATCATCCTTGTCTACTAGCTACCGTAAACCCTATCAATCGACGTATCGGTCTCATATGCCTGTAACCCGATACTGGTACGAGGATCCTACTCTATACTAGTAAACGCTAGCAACCCCTAGACAAACAGAAAATCGCGTATTAAGCCATGGTTGTGTTTTCCATAAAATTGAAATGAAGAAAACCTGAAGGAGAACTGAGAAAATCCGCTTGTGGTACTAAAAAATATTTGAGGGATATTTGAACAAAATGTGCTGCGCAAAACGTCTCTTCTTTATTGGTTTTTTACAGGTTTTTAATCTCTTGTTTCTGTCTTTGCCTTTGTACATTGCAGCAATCGTAACTGTTTCAAGCAAGAATCATAATTTGTAAAGTGTAAGCTTGCTAAACTTCTTCATGCTAGACTTGCTAGAAACGGTTTATATTTCTATTACTGTAACTAAACCTGTGATTTTGGAACGGTGCTAATTTTGTAGTTTGAGAATTAAGTCAGGCGCCGATTCGAAGTCCTAAAAATTGTTTTTGTTTTGTTTTCATGTAAATAACTTATTGTTTTGTTGCTGGCCTGTTTGAACAAAACTGAAAGCTTGAAATTCTACTTTAAAGGTTATGAATCATTTGGAAGCATTTTTCTTGCCAAAAATAAAGCCTCAGTTTTTATATAAAATAAGGTTCAAAAAGATAGTTTTCAAAATTTGGTTTAGACTGTTTGTCAGTAAAAACAGAATTTTATGACATATATACGTAAATTCTAAAGAAAATTTTATCAAGCTAAAAACTTTTTGTGACAAAGCTAAAAAATTTTCCTTTCACCAAAACTTTCTAGTCCTTCAAATACAACTCGATTGGTTGCTCACTAATTTCTTGTTTCTCTATTGTTTTGTAGATAGTTTTGTAGAAACTTTTTACTGTATTAATGTAATGTAAACTTGTATTTAGCTTTCCTTTTCTGACCATCATGTGCTTGAATAGATATTATTTTTTCGATATTTTTATTATTTAAATAGTAAGAAATTAATTGAGTTCATGAGAGGATATTAATAGCATCGAATCTTGAGTTGTACATCACAGCTAGTTACTGGCTCTATAGCGCGCACTATAGCAGACTTAATGCGGTGACTATTCTGACAGAACAAACTTTATTTGTAATCTCAAAAACGGTGTGTTTGAAAATTTATTACAAAATCTCAATTATATATTTCATTAAAAACTTTAGCAGCATCTCTTTCCTGGTATGTACAGTTCAGAGCAGTTTAAAGAGTAGATCTGGCGGCCTGACTTGACTACTCCAGAAAATGACTCAAGCCTGTGCCCTAACTCACAGAAACTGTCCTTTATTAAGCACAAAGTTACCGCCCGTAGTGTTAAAATCGACGTCGCGTTTCGATCAGAAAGAATAAGCATACTCTTACGTATGACACGTGTAACACTTCTGTAGCTAACGACAGCAGTTTGCACAACTTATTACAAAAATCGCAAATTAAACACCAGACAACACCAGACATCACAAACGCAAAAAGACGACAGCGAGTTGGGATGCTTTTGAATGGAAATTCATGCAAGAACTCACCCTGGAGGAAATAATCGAAATAGGTCCCTTTGTATGACACCCAAGAATTCACGATTTATCAATATGCTATCTGTGAATTCTTTCAGTGCCAAGCAAAGTGATACCGTTGTGAATATCCGAATTAATATTCAAGGTATTTATTTGGAAATATAACTTTTAGTTAGCATCCAATTATAAGTAGCATAACGTTGGCAGGTAATAGATAGTCTAAATTTCCTTTGATAAAAGGGATAAACAAATAAAAGATTTCTCACGAAACAATTAAAAACTTATAAAAAAATTAGAATAAACTAGGAAGAATTTTCCATCCAAAAATCTCCTGTGAATTCAGACTACCTAGATCTTGATAAATTTTTCTACAGCTGACGGCAAAAAGTTCAGAGCATGCTTTACAGGTTTTATCCAGCATTATGTAGCTGGAACATTTCCAGAGTAAGATTATATACAAGATTTTCCTCACTTTGAAAGTTCTTTAATTAAGGCATCAGCTAATTTCCATTTAGCTTAGACAATGTTGTACCCATAATTTCTAGGCTCAAACTACGGCACAGCTCAGAAATCGATTTTCTGTGCCCTCCGGATTGGGCATAATTCCATCAAACACTTTACTAACCAAAAAAGATCAGAACTATATATATATACCTGAGAACTGTATGTGATAAATTTTAATCTCAGGTGAAAGCCGAACAGAACAGAACATCTTTAGGCTCGGAAGGATGGCGAATTTAGACTTACTGGTAACTAATAAGATTGTGTATGAATTTAGAATTTAATGGCAGCAAATAATGTTGCTGTAAAATGCACAATTAAATCAAATATATAACACAAAAGAATCTACAATACTAGAAACATAATGAACTGAACCATTACATACCCAAATTTCGGTTCATTTTCCTCGGCTTTTTCCATTTCCGTAAACGGATTCGATTTGACTACTCTGCCTTTTGGTGACACCAATGAACTCACGGAATCTAGCAAAACCCGTGAATTCATCCAGTGCCATTGAAAGCACAGAGTTTAACGAACTATTCGAAATCCGAAAAGCGAAGCGCCTGAATCGTTGCTCTGACGGAAGCTGAAAACAATAAAACTAAAACTGACGACATAAACAATAAAATAAAATAAACTAAATATATTTCTGATTAATGGATAACTTATAGTCCACGGGATGCGAGGCAGCTTTAGTCTTGACTTTCTTTAAAATTTCAGTGTAATTTTTATGCTACAAAATAGACACCATTGAGAATTCGTTCATTTCTCCAAAATCCGTCGTTTAAAACCAAAAACTGCCTACCCCCCAAGGACTAAAGTTTCCACCCGTGCTGATTAAAGTTAATCAGAACTGTTAAAGGAGATGTTAACAGATCCTAAGTAAAGGTAGTCCAGAAGACAATGAAAAGCTGAAGCTGAAGTTAAGCTATGAGAGGGAATGGGCTATATTGTTCAGCTCAACAAGAAGGGCGTTTATGTCTTAGTAGAGGAGATACCTTTTTCCTATAGATTTTATGTTAGGTTATGCCTAAGCCTACTCAAATGAGAAAATACGTCAGACCCCGGCGAGAGACCTAAGCCGTTTAGCAAAATCTTAGAAGCCCTTTTCAGGTAATATCCATTGGCTAAATGTCAGACCTCAGATTTCAAGTGTAATCAACATGAAAGCTATATTAATCTTTTCTCTCCATATCTGTGACTTAGAGAGGGATAAAGATTAGCTTAGTCCTCCGCCTCTTGATATTCTGAATTTTGAAATAAAAGTAGATATTTTATTTTTTCAATCCAATACCAGAACTTCAGGAACAGGAATCTATGTTCACTATCTGTGTCCCCCTTGTAACAATTTTTAGTGATATTAAAAACAGGAGGTACATTATAGGTTTAGCTTGTACATTAAGCCATTAGAGATTTACCTAATATGAGTCTTAACTATATATCTTAATGTATGACTTATATCTTAGTTGAAGACATTTTAAGACATAACCTAATGGGCGTCCAATACAGGAAGCTAAATTCAACGAAGCTAGCAAAGGATAATAGTTTCCGTTTTGGGGGGTCCCTCGCGTGACTGGGGACATTTTCTGCTTCACAGAAATTCACCCCCTTTGTTGCTATAGAACGGTTTCAGTTCAGGGAAAAGTTTTCCAAACGAATACCTCCAAAGTGTTGACCTCACTCTCCCTAAATCGGCTGGAATTGGCACAGTGCCAAGTCTAATTCAAATCTGCAAAGTTTGGAATAGTTTCATGGAAAACCAAATTCTAGGCATAATACTGCATGGATTGTATATGTAACTTGCCCGAAAATTCGCTTTGGCAGTTTCTACATTTGGGGATTTGAAACAGTGTCAGCATATATACGTCGCAAAACCAATAAATGCGCTTTCAAGCTTCATTTCCATACTTTTACAAAACATTTTGCTATATTTGAACTCAGCGTGGTCAAGCCATACCAAATTTTAACTCAATCAGTCAAGTTTTGCTACCTGCAAGACTGTGGAGGGCATCTATGCATGTAGATTAACTCACTTTATTGCAGGTATTTAACGGCTACCGCTCCGTTAGCCCAACCAAAAACGGAGTGATTCTGTTATCGGAATTTGGAACAATCGAACATGTTCACGATTTCGCTCAATAACAGTTAGACAAACTCCTGGTCTCTCTGTAAAACCCCCTCAGAAGTCAGTACTAAACTCAGTGCAAAACCTAATCGCACTTGAAATTGCCACTGCAGCAGATGTCATAAATACGATCTAGAAAGTATATCCTTTCAAAAGAATTGCCCTCAGTCGCAGATGCAGACTAAATGCAAACAGACTGCACGCAGAAAACCCATTGCAAAGAAAGAGTTGCACTTTCTTGCCTGCACTATCCCCCCAAACAAGTCTAAGATTACAACAATGACTGGGGCTGAGTATAAAATTTGCCCATTTTCGACAGTAAAACTATATTTGATCTCCTGCGAACAATGGGGCTCCGAAATTGCACCCCTTCAAGCCTAAATGCATTGTACGCTTCGAATTGCATTTCTGTACACAAACTTTTGCACAAAACTTGCAGGCAAGCCTACAAAAGTAAAATAAGGCATATATACGTATAGGTAGATAGCAACTTCAAAAGTTTTCCGTCCATAGACTTCACTCAAAGTAAAAAGGTAAAATTTCTATCAAAAAGGGCCGTTCTCACAAACTCTAAACATTTTCAATCCCCAGGCGAATATACCCTTAAAAATGACATAAAATTAGGGAGGAAAAGTGTAATGCTTACACAATCTATTAATCAAAATTTGTGACTAAAAGTCTGTTCTCCACTGAGATTTGCGAGGAAAATAAATCAAGATTAAAGGAATCAGGAATCCCGCCAAAACGTATAAAATTTGAAAAAATGTCGTTTTAATAGCAATTCCAACAATGGATAATGTTTTAAAATTTCTCCCATCAGAAGTTGTAGTAACATTGATACAAAATTCGTGCGCTTGTTTGGACACAGAGATTACTATTTTTCGTGGGAACAATTTAGTCAGCATGAACACATTTTAAATTTCCAACAGACAAAAACTGGATCGTAGAACTTTTGGCGCCAAAACGAATCGTTCTCCCAAATCTTACTGCAAAGTTAACATCATTCAGCTTTTTGTAATCGACACAAAAAACGGACGGGGGTTAGACCTCCTGGACAGGCGAAAAATCTAAAGAATTGCAAGTAGAAAGTGGAAACTATGTTTTTAAAATGTTAGTTTCAAAAATTAATTCTTCATGAAATAGTTTTCTGGATTTGCTATATTTATTCATTTAAAGGTAGCAAACTATTTGCCACGACGCGAATTTAGTAAAGCAATTTTAAAGCGTTACAGCCACGGCAGTTTTTCTTAAAAAATCTGTATGTCCGCAAAATACAAGCCACTTGTGTATTTGTGATAAAAAGGTCGGCAGATAGCGATTCGAAAAAATTACAAATTTTTAATGATATCTAATTTTAACATGGATACTTGAAGGCATGCGAAAGCTAAGAAATGAGAACTTGGTTAGATTGATCTTGACGCAATTCAGAAAAGCAACGAAAACAAAATCATTTTTAACAAGAAATTCTATGGAACAAATAAAATTTTATATATGTATATCAAACCGGCAGAAGCTTCATCAAATCTGCCGCTAGCGGAACAGAAGGAACAGAAGAGGATGAGGATTAGCGTATAGATCCGGTGATCGGATGCAAAGCACAAAAAAGCGAATTTTTGATTTTAAGATGTTATAGAAAATTTATGTTTATGTTTATTTATAAAAATCTTTATGTACAATTTACAAAACAAAATTCTAAAATGAAATTCCAATTTTTCAGTTAGAAAGTTGAAAGCTGAAACAGAAACTCATAAAAGGGACGTAGAGTATGCAGAGTTCTCCAAGGGAGAAAAGGAGATGAAGTCTACACAACACAACCGACATCGACTGCCGTACAGTAACAGAATGAAGTGAAAAATCTGCCTTTTGTAACAAGTATATACAGTTCAAAAATCAAGCAGCTGCAGATCGTATAAATATTGAAGGCAGTACGACCTAGAGATTTCAAATTAGACACGGCAGGTGTCCAACACACTGTGCGGCTTCCGAAAGAAACGGCCAGCCCAGTTGTAATTATAAATAGTATTTTTACTTTACTACTCTAAACATCCTGTAAACAGTAGCGTAGTAAAGAAGCGACACGTGCCCTTTGTGTACTCTTCTAGAGTTCATCTTTGTGTGGTCATCCATTAGGCAGATGTTAGATTAATAATTGGAAATGGGCGGGAGATAAGAAATGAGCCTTATGGTCAACGGATTTATTTCACTACAGCTCTTATCAAGCTAACCTTAACCAGACATTAAAATGTGGTTACGACGATTTGAATTTTTGACTTTTGAAACAGGAGGTAATCTGAAAGACAGAAAAAGCAAATTGTGGCAATGAAATTGAAGAAAGTGAGGTTTAATAGTTGGTTTACCCCAGGAGATATCTCCGTCCTGCCACGAAACCCCCATATACATCTTTTCAGCAAAATCGAAGGGTCTCTTGCGCAATTCCCCCCCAGCCCTAACTTGTTATTTTTTGACCAATAACTTTGAAATTTGGTGGTGCAACTAGAGGCTGATAAATTCAAAAATTAGAAAATTTTAAAGTTTTTAAAAAATTTCAAAAATTTTAAAAATTTTAGTTTAAAGGGGACCAAGGGAACCAAAAATTTTTTGAAAAAATTTTGCTGAAAACTTGCGACAGCCGTTTTGGCGTGAGCACGAATCTGAAGTCCGTTTTTCGATTCAGCTTTTCGTTAGCGAAGTATAAGCTAAAGTTGTAAGCTTAAGATGTAAGCTTATCCTGAGCTAATGAAAAGCTGAATCGAAAAACGGACTTCAGATTCGTGCTCAGCGCCCCAGAAAACCCCTGTATGCAAGTTTTCAGCAAAATTTTTTCAAAAATTTTTTGGTTCCCCTTGGTCCCCCCTTACCAAATTAAAATTTTAAAATTTTAAAAATTTTTTTAAAACTTTAAAATTTTTTAATTTTTGATTTCATCAGACTCTAGTATGCACCCACACCAAATTTCAAAGTTATTGGTCAAAAAAATAAAAAGTTAGGGCTGGGGGGGGGGGGGAATTGCGCAAGAGACCCAAATCGAAGACAAAAAATTTTTCTGTTTCCCTTGGTCCCCCCTTAGAAATCGAAAAATTTCTAATTTCGCGAAATCGAAAAATTTTGCGATATTTGAACTCAGCGTGGTCGAAAACATACCCACACCAAATTTTAGCTCATTTGGTCAAGTTTTAAGGACTTTGAGTACTGGGGGGGGGGTAAACGAGACAAGACCCGGAATTCTTGAACTATAGAGATTGATGGAATGAGTGGAACAAAACCTTCAAATAAATATTGCACTCTTTAGTTCAACTCAAATCGACTCTGAAATTCTGAATACAAATTCTGAAATTGACTCGTTTACCGATTTAACTTGGTTGGCAAGCAAAACGTAGCTAAACGGTGAAAACATACATAAATTCAAGGAATTCCCCCAAATATATAACAGAGTGAGGAATAATATTCTTATGATAGAACGACTGATATATAAGTTTAAACCCTGCTTATATGGACACTATCTCAAGTCTAAGCTATACCTATAGATCTTAATTTAAGCTCATTCCATCAAGTTTTGCCCCACCGAAAAATCGCTGAAATCCCGATATGCAGTGCATGTTTAACTCTTACTTACCGAAACCGAAACAAGTCTGTACATGGCGTTCACTAAATTTAACCACCATAGAAAGGCGTACCTCGTACGTACTAAATGAAACGAGCGAGCAGGAGCAAACGAGTGACAATAAAAGAGTGACTCTAAGCCCTCTCTTCTTGCAGGCCAATTATAGCGAAAACGGGGAGACCAACCAATTGTGTGCGAATTTATCAATGAATAATAAAAGGGGAAAAGAATTATGTGTACGTACCTCAAACCGGTTTAAATCCTCCCCAATAATATCAAATAGCAATTTTTATGAGCCTCACAGACTAGGTATAGTGAAGAATCAGTCGGTTGCAACGCGGGCTCAACTGAACCACAAAACTTGCGGGGGGGGGGCTGCAGCTACATCATTTAAATAAATAACAAAATACAACCTATTCAGTCAGAATTCGAATCTATTTTAACCAGAATATCAAATCTTGTGATAAGAAAAAATGATATTATTTCCCTAAACTATTGTAAGGGATGCCCCCTCCATCAATTATTGTATGTGAACTTTTCCCAACAACAGAGACAGGAAAATGCGTAAAACCAAATAATTTTCCCGTTATTATAATTCCAATGCATGAGAGAAATAAAGGGGGGAGATAGTTAGTACGTACGTTCGTTTGCCTTATTACACTGTCAGGAACGGATGTTCAGATAGTGAGCATTGAGAGAGTTTCATACAATTTGCTGTTTCCGTTCTATAGGAATTTTAAATCCTGAAAATTTGGTTATTATTTGAAATAATTCTTCACATTAAAAGGCACAGTCTGTCATCACAACAGGTCAGCAAACCACACGAGTGATGGAAACTGACAGGTGTGTTAAAATAATCCTCAGTCACAGTTTGACATAAAGCTATAGCTATATCAGTCCTGTTGCATTACATTACTCATCTCATCATGCAGAATCGCACAATGCAGAAATGTAGAATGGCTAATTGGCTAAAATGACTGCAAACTTCGGTTAGCATTTTGGTATAAAAATGATGTATTATTTCCCTTCCCCTGTGTGAGTGACAAAAGCTGAGCAAAGGACAATTCGAATACGCAGGTCTATTGATATTGGTATTGAAGTTGTTTTGTTTTGGACATAGTGTTTTGACTTCAAAGCATGTCAAATAAATACAGTCTCATATATAATTCGTGCATACCAATCTATCTATTAAATACATGAAGCAAAATATGCATAAAGTAACACAAACAGATACGGCTTCACGTTAGGAGGTAGCAGGGGAGCCGCCCTTAGAGCACATTGGTGCTTTGTTTTGAGGGCCCGACTACTGTTGGGATTAGCCGAAATTTTCCTTGCTTGGCTTGTCGTTGGCCAGCCAACTGGCCGTTGGCCGGTTGTTGGCTGTAAGCCGTTGGCCGTTCTTTAGCTATTGGTTAACGTCGGCTAGCTGAAATATACTCGTTTTATGCGTCTGTCTACCGTGCTTAATTATGCGTCAACTTTATGCAGCGTAATTCAAAATAGTTATTTATTACCATATGTTTAGCTCCGATCCACAGTTTATAGTTTTACTCCGATATACAGTTTTACTTTTACTTTTACTTTCAATTTTACCTCCGATATACAGTTTTGTTTTAATTCTGCTGGAGGACTATCAGTAAAATAACTTAACCCTCTTCTGCCCAAGACTTCTCGGGGAAATCGGCTCAAAACCACCAATTTTATATTTTTGGATGCCATTTTTTACTGAGAGCACCTAGAGAGATGGGACTGCCACCAATCGATAGAAAATTAATTGCTCTACATTTCGTATCAAAGTATTGAAGGGTCTTCGATGTATATACCAACAAGAAGTTAGAAGCCGTCAAAGTCGAGAAAACTACGAATTTTTGCTAAACTTTCATTGCAGAAAATCAACTAATTGATTTCTAGGTGCAAGGGTTGATTCTAAAATGGAGTAAACCATACGTCAGTTTAATGCACATCACCTCCCGCATCACCTAGTGGAACGACTTTTCCGCCGACGAACTACAGCCGGTGTCGTATAATATTTTTCCCCTTTCAGCTATAATATTCCCCCTCTAAAGGAAACCCAACCAAATGCAGCAAATTTAACAGGGTCAAAACAGCAACTCTGTTAAATGTTGGTAAGTTGCAAGTAAAATGCTAAAAACAATTTTAAAAGTTTTGGTTATTATTTAATTGTTTAATTAATGTTAATTTGCATGTTAAAAAGAAAATATTTTGCACCTGTTTTCAACACTATTTAAACAGTGTAAGAACTGGTAATTTTTGATTAATTTGTTAGCAGTTGTTTTGTTAATAAGTTAATTTTGCAACTGTTAATAACTGTAAAAATGTTTTTAAAATTTTTGCTTATCTTACAATTTGGAACTCTACTTTTTAAAGTTTTTACGAGTTGTAAAATTTCGGATCTTTAACAGGCTTATTAATTATGAACTGTATATTACAAAAATTACGATGTGAAGTTTAATTAAAGAAATAATGAAATTCTACTTCAGCGGCGACTAAATTTTTACTATCATTAATATTAGTAAAATTGCTTTAATTTATAATTTGTATAAAATTTGTATTTGTATTTGTAAATATACAATTATCGTTGACAGTTTAATGATGGATGATGAAAAACAACATCCTCAAAAATTTTAATTTACTTGGAGAAAATTTTACTATTAACGATAATTGTATATTTACAAATACAAATACAAATACAAATTTTATACAAATTATAAATTAAAGCAATTTTACTAATATTAATGCTAGTAAAAATTTAATCGCCGCTGAAGTAGAATTTCATTATTTCTTTAATTAAACTTCACATTATAATTTTTGTAATATACAGTTCATAATTTATAATACAGTATTTATATAGTAATTTACAATGGTAAAATTTTCTCCAAGCAAATTTAAATTTTTGTGATGTGATGAACAGTGTGAATACTATACCTATACCCTATAGGGGGCAATATTAACAACTAGAAAAAATGAACTAAAACAAAATTTCATCATGGTTTTTGGCTGGAAGAATCAAAATATTCCATCTTGAAAAAAATCGGAAGTTTCAAGGAAACAGCCTCACTAAAAACAACAGTTGTTCCCAATTCGCGGTGAGGAAAATTTAATGAATATATAGCGGTGACAACTGTGAAAAATAGGAAACAGTGCTGTAAAAATGCATTAAAATATTAAAAATGCGTTGCTGATTTTACAAAACTTTTGTAAAAATGGTAAAAAGCCAGTTAAAGATCCGAAATTTTACAACTCGTAAAAACTTTAAAAAGTAGAGTTCCAAAATGTAAGAAAAGCAAAAACTTTAAAAACATTTTTACAGTTATCAACAGTTGCAAAATTAACTTATTAACAAAACAATCGCTAACAAATTAATCAAAAATTACCAGTTTTTACACCGTTTAACTGTTTAAACAGTGTTGAGAACAGGTGCAATTTTCTTTTTAACATGCAAATTAACATTAATTAAACAATTAAACAATAACTAAAACTAACTTGTAAAATTGTTTTTAGCATTTTACTTGCAACATACCAACGTTTCAACAGAGTTGCTGTTTTGACCCTGTTAAATTTGCTGCATCATTTGGTTGGGTTTCATTTAGAGGGGGGAAAATATTATAGCTGGAAGGGGGAAAAATATCACGGGGGAAAAATATTATACCCTTATATGGGGAATATTATACGACACCGGCTCTGGATTTGCTTGAAAGCAGCGCTCGAACAGGGCTTAAAATCATCACACTTTTCATAGCCGGCGAAATGCTATAGAAAAGGAGCAAATGCCCAGATTGTCAAACGGCAACTGGACGCTGCCCCGAAAAATACGATACCAAAAATCACCACGTGTGCAAATGGCCGCCGGGCATAAAAGGGTTAAATACTACGTTGTTTACAGTTGTTTACATTGCTAAAATTTGCATACAATTATTTAACAGATACTATTGAAAAAAACAGCACTAACTATACAATAAATGAGGACGGACCTATCGAAAAGTTGGAGCTACATAAGTGTGAACATCTAATGTAGGTAAACTGAAAATCTGTATAGTAAAATGTATTTAATATAACGTTTATCATACAACATGTGCACTATATATATATTATGCAGCAAAATTAAATTTACAACCCAGCTGACGCATAAAAAACAGTAAATATCAGCTTGGCCAACTGTCGGACAATGGCCGGCCAACGGCCAATAGGCTGGCCAAGCCGGCAGCCAGCTGCCTGAGGTTTTCTCGGCCAATGGTTGGTTTGGCCGGCCAACGCACAGCACTAGACCCGACCTGCAATTCCTGAAAATTAGAGGCCGAATTTCAGATAACAGGTTGTTGTTATACAATAATCTGTTGTTCGACGACAACAATATTTTCGGCTTCTCAGCTTTAGAAACTATCCACATTTAGCCTCAGCTTCACACTCATACGCCATATCAAGAGTCTATAATAGGAAGAGTGGGAAACTGACCTTCCTAATAGATTAAGCCTGCGAGATGCTCGACACATTAAGGTCGAAATCTCGGGGGTGGTACCGCTTAACGTTGTTAACCATGTTTATATGCGTTTGAACTAAAACACACCTGGTTGGCTAATCGCTTACCTCATGTCAAAATTACACGAATAAGCATACTCCCTCCGGGCGTTACTATAGTTACTTCCGTAGTGGCGGCGTCCAATGAGATCGCATATAATCACAATAGCATATAAACATATGGTTAACGTTAAGTATTACCACCCCCGAGATTTCGACCTTAATAAGTCGAGCATCTCACAGGGTCAAGTTATTAGGAAGGGCCGAGTGTCCCACTCTTGCTATTATACTCTTGGCCATATACACTCTTCTTCATTAACATCTTCCTACTCCAGCGATAACACTAGGGCCGTGGTTTGGAAGCTAGAGGCTGGAGCTACCCATTTACACAAACTGTAAAAATTCATGGTTTTAGTCTGGCGTGACCAGTTAGTAACACATATAGTTTTCTAATAACATCCGAGTCTATATCTTCGCCATCGCAATAGCTGCACTGCTAACTGCTATAGACCGCCTTACGGGCTTACCGGTCATGTCCGACGGCGATCAACCGGCCTGCCTCAAACTCTAGCCCCAGTGGAACAAGCTGTGTCAGTCAGAAGAAAACCGACATACCAACATTAACTGCGCATTATTTTTCAATTCTACCTAAGGGTATGTAGCCCTACTATTACCTTTTGAAAGTATACAAAACCTTAAATTCTCACAGCGTGAAAGCCTTAACGCAACCAAGCCCGTTACTTTATTCTGTAAGCAGATACTGTCATGAAAATTATTTTAGCAAAGATGTTCACAATTCACATTACAAATAGAAACAACAAAAGCACCGTTACGGTATATTATTATCTAAGTAAATCAAAAACAATTTACGACCTTTAAAAGTAGTCCGTCAAACGTATCAAAGCTCTAAGCTTAAAATAAACGAAATTTAATGATCAATGAAAGACACTAGAATCATAGCTTAACGCGGGGGGTCGGGGGAGCGGTCGAAGCCCCCCCCTCAGCCAGGACAAAGTACAAGTCCTAACACCGACGGAGATAAGGGGTAACGAAAAAATGGCAAAGGTAAGCAAACATAACCGGAAAAAATTACTTTTTGCACTAAAATTCTAAAAAATTTCCGGCTCCTAAAATTTTGATGTTTCGTGAAAGACAATTTGGAAATTTTTTCAAAAACTAAAAATTTTGGTGCAAATTTTAATAAAAGTAAAGTTAGTTTTCTTAAAAATTTCGTTAATGTATTCTTGAGGTACAAGCGCCTCAAAATTTTCTTGGGACAAGTCCCCCCGGACCCGGCCCTATGTTAATGTATATATGATTAGAATCAAAACTTAAATAAG
Organism: Trissonchulus latispiculum; assembly: GCA_030248195.1. Lineage (NCBI taxonomy): Eukaryota > Metazoa > Nematoda > Enoplea > Enoplida > Ironidae > Trissonchulus > Trissonchulus latispiculum. The sequence continues at coordinate 12,880 of JASAND010016681.1, read as the reverse complement.
CAAATTAAACTGCCAAAAATAGCAATTAAGAAATCCATCACCAATACAAACAAAATACGAAATAACAATTCAATTCACTGTCCAAGAAAATGCTTAGTCCAAAAATAAATGTAAACCAAGGTGGGAAAGCCATTTCTTATCCTCCCATTCTTGAGAAATAGTGGAAGTTTTCGGGGTTTTCCGGAAAATTATTCCTCAAATTTTAGGTATTTTCGTTCTGAAGATAAAAGACAAAATTTACGTCACATGCAAAAACAGATTTTCAGTGAAAGATACATTTCAAGGCTTTAAATGAAAACAATAAATGTATATACTAAAAAACCTAATTGGTTTTCCTGACCATTTTCTATTTTCCTTCATAACTTTAGCTACCTTTGAATAGCAACGGAGAGCAACGAAGCGTAGAGGGGAAAAGTTTAACGAATAAACTTCAACTTAGTCACACCAAAATGGCCCTGCATATCAGTAATGTCAGTAAATGCAGTAATAAATAATACAAACTAATAAAACTTAGGGCAAGTAGCAGACAACAGTAGCACAGCCAGAACCATAGTATTGCGTTTGGAAATATACTTTACGGTATTTGCTCATGCTTGTAATCTACAAACTTCAACTTATGCTCACAGCAGTGAAGAGCATGTATCAAAGCTTCAATTTAAAAATTTTCATTTAAAGTCAAACATTTAAAAAAACGAGGACATGTGCGTTAAGTTAAAAGATAAAATCCTTCCGCCAAAGAATGATCAATCACAAAGCACAACCGCCAAAATATGTTCAGAAATATTATATAACAAGAAATCTTAAATAAAGAAACTTAAACTTTAACGTCAAATGCATAAACAATACGTAAACCTAAGAATTAGTTAATAAAATAAACAACGAAAAAACCATAAAACTGTACTCAATTCAAACAGCACATAGTTACATTAGAATCGTTCTAAATACACGCTGACACAAATAATAAATAAGAACATGGTATAAAAATAAAACGAATGTATAAAGTTATCATTTACAGCATTTCTGTAACTATAAATACAACACAACCATAACATTACACAATAGCACAATTATGATCTTCAAGTTCATTTAATTAAAGAAAAAACTTAAAATACGTAAGCTATAAAATAATATATTAATTAAAAAGGCCTCTTAGAAGGAATCCAAAGGGTTTTCTTCTGCTCTTGTTCCACGATACATTTGATTTGCTGACAAACATAGCGAACATTATAATGTGGTCCTTGTATGGTTGCTAAAACATGAAGTAACAAATCAAACAAATTTTAAAAATACAATGTAAAAACTTAATTCAAAGCATGCAGATCAAGATAGAGCAACAAAATGTACTGCAGCTAAAAGTTAGCAACATGTTATTTCTTACCTGTAATCCAGCGTTGATAATTCAGATCATAGTGAGCTGCCTGTTCCAATAATTCTTTTGCATGTTTACTGCTAAGATTTTCTTCAAGCTCTCTGAAGCAGAAAAAACAAACAAATAGTTGCTAACCCCCCTGTCATCAATTTTTCCAGAGTTAAGGGGCGGCCGCCTTGGGGTGGAGCTGCCGAGGTACGTTCATCACACAGACAGTGATGGGCAAATCTCCAGCCTTGGTAAACGCATCGGATAATTGTTAAGACATTTACTTTGTGTCAGCTTTCACCCACAGGCAAAATTTTAAAAAAATCCAAAAATTTAGCTGGTACTGCTCCTAACGGGAGAACCTCCTACTGGAGTGGGGCGTATGGATTAAAAATTCATTCATTTCTGCGAATTCTATTCTTTACTTTGCTACTGCGAGTACAAAGGAGCTTACAAGACAGTAGTATAAACAGAATACATAAAACTAAGCTCATAAAAACTCATTATGAATTAACTACTCTTAGTATATTAGGGTTATGTAAATTAGAAGGAATGAAAGGTCAAGCATTACCAAACGTCCGAAAGTCCAAAGTATCAAATTCCCACCATTCTACTCCTCTGGTTAAACGAGTTAATTTTAATCCGTTTAATCCGCCATTAAAGAAACAGCATCCACCAACTTTTAACCCTTTAAATCTGCGTGGCCGCACGAGGATTAAAAACTAGTTGGCAATGCAGGAAACGGATTAAAAGGATTAAAATTAATCTTTAAAGGAACAACGATTAAGCGGGTCGGATTAAAATTAAGGGGGGGGGCAGAGTTGGAAGTGGACAAGATTTTCAGTGTCCACGTCCACGTTTGTCCACGCAGGTCTTGTCCACGTCCGCCCGCACATGCCCGCATGTCCACGATTTTAAATTTTGTCCACCAGTGCCCACGTTTCAAAACAAGTTTTCTTTTTGTAATCCTAGTTTTGACTCTATAAAGCCAGGATTTTTTAAAAATTACACTTTTGCTTTTTAGTGTGCTTTTAAGTTGGTGTGTTTTCTGGAAATTTACTTTTTTGCAGTATAAACACGTTATCTTGGATTTTTGTAGCATTTAATACCATATGTAGTACATTGTTTTCGTCTGTTCCGGAGAAAGAAACAACATGTTTTCGCTTTGCACACAATGAATTATTTCGTCCAAAATACTGAACGTCAATATCGAACATCAAAATCTTGCGAAATGTCTAATGGCTGGAGATCTGGAGAGCGGGGTCTTTCAGACGTTGAGAATTTTCAAAAATTCCTGAAAATCTGGTCAGAAAACCTGTACTTTTCCAACGTAAGAAGATATTTGTACACTCAAAATTGGTAGAGATAAGAAATGTAAGCCAAAACACATGTCTAAATTTACGAGTTTGTATTTAAAATATATTATTTAGAATTTAAACAGTGTAGTGGTTAATGATTGCTCTAAGAAACGCTGGTAATGGCAACGCTGAGTCGAAATCAAACAGACGTAAATACATATGGATGAAATCATTGCGCTGAAGGCGCAAAAATTTTTCGAAATAACTTGAAACTTCACTAAAACGAATAAGAATTTGCTTCTTCAGCTAACAGCTAAAAATTAAGTGTTAAATTTTTTGTACTTTTAAAAAGTGCCAAAAACACAAAAGTTAGATTTTTAATAAAACTTGATGAGAGGTTTTTTGAGATGAGCGGCAGGTGTCTGCAATTTTGGATTGGAATTTCCCTCATTCCTCCCCTGTAATAATAAAGAAAACTGCCTGTAATAAAATTGGCTTACAAACTTTTAATTGTTGTTATTGAAATACAAAAGTTTAAACCATTAGGACTACAAATAATGGACAATGCTTGATCGACGGACCGCGTTGTTGAAGCTGTCGAAGTCTTGCAATATTTGATTTTTCGAAGAATGGCCAGTTTGAGGAACTCGAAAATCAATTTTCGCTATTATCTCTTAAGGTACTACAGTCCCGGCTAGAAGTTACAGCACGCTAGCCGAGACTGGCTCGCGACTTGCTCGCGTTTCTACTGCTTTGCTGTGTGCTTTTTGCCTTAGTTTTTCCTGATACTTTTGTCCTTAAGCAAAGAGCTACGGTAATGTGTACATTGAAAATTTGCTGCATAGAAGATTCAATAAAAACCTTTGACTTAACTTTTTCTACATAAGTCAGCTAGTTTTCTGTACACACGTAGATACATAAAAATAGCTTAGCGGTAAAAGATCAGACAACCAGTAGCGATAATAAGTGTCAAAAAACAACTGCGACCAGATTGCGAGTAGACTGCGAGCGCAAGTGCACGTAACTTCTAGCCGGGACTGTAGTTTCCTTTCGGGTATTTTGGACTCATACGGCTTTAATCCTTGATGTAAATAGCTGAAACTTTCGAAATAGCCTGTTTTCGTGCTCTTTAACATTCTGGGACCAGTCCCGCATTTTTAGGTGAAAAGATGCCGATAAGATGCCGGTGAAAAGAAAAGAGGTGATGAAGGTTTTTGCCACTATTCTCTCAGCACGTTGTCGATACACCGGATTGGTTGTTATGGCTGAAAGAGGACACCGAAATGAACATTTTTGCTTTTACAACCTTTGAACTAACTCCAGTGGTTAAGTCAATTTCAGCAAAAAACTATTTTTAGGTAAAAAATGGCCATTTTCGAGGAAATACTTTTTTCAAAATTACTGCCAAATCTTACGGACAATTTTGATCCATTTATACCCAATCGATACACACTCCAATTGCACAATCTATCAATGCTTATTAGCTGGAGTTCATAGTTTTGAGCAGGAGATTTGGCCGAAAACCATTTTGGCAAAGCTTCGATTATTTTGTTTAAAACATCGATTTCTCAAACACTACTCGACGGATTCCAGAGATTTTTGGCAGAGTGGAAATTCGCACTTTTGCGGTGGGACGCTTTTCTTGATTTTGGCTAAAACGAAACGAGTAGCAAGAAAACTCGATCCGAAATAGCGAAATTTCGTGTTACCGGATTTTCTCGACAATTAAGACCCGCTGAATCAAATCCAAAAAATGTCCCTCGGCCCACATGTCCTTCATATCATGGCACAAAAAGAACTTTTGGCCGATTCTACAGTTTTGAGAAAAGTTTTGCTATTTTTTGCTAGTTCTGGTAGTTTCGTAAACTCATTTGAATTTCCTGATTATAAGCTTTAAAACGATGTGCAAAACTCTTTCTAACTCCCAAAATTGCGAAAGTTATAGCGTTTTAAAAAAATCACCATAACGCACTGCACTGAATTTTATTTAAAAATTATAACGAATCGAAAAATACACTCAAGAGCAAAGTTGTATGCCTTTCAACGTCAATTGCGTTTTTAAAGCCAAAAAACACGCGAACCCGAACCAGCACCTTATTTTAATTATTATGAAAAAATATGTTCATTATTTCCTTTTCCCAGCAAACATCAAGTACGTAATATAGTATCACACCAACGCCTGCAGGGAGTAGGCTATAGTAGTAAAGCGATTTAAAAATAAATGGGGTCAGCAAAGCTAAAAAGTCGCATAAAATGGTGTCAGCACAATAAAATATAACGATGGAAAACTAAAAATTGCCAACATAAAAACGTATATAAAGCTAAGGTTGAATTTTAACGCTTTTTATAAAAAACGGGTGACGAAAATTTTGTCCACATTTGTCCACGTTTGTCCACGTGGACAAACCTTCCGTCCATGTCCACTGGACCCGCGGGTACCCGCGGGTACCCGCGTCCACCTTCCAACGCGGGGGGGGGGGCGACGAAGGGGTTGGCACGACATCGTCGGAGAGAGCTACTTTTCCCCCCAACGTTAGCCAACATATCAAAGTAAAAAGGTTTAGGGTGGGCAACAATATATCTCACCTACACTGTGTTTGGCAGTACGCCAAAGTACAAATTTTGTTGGGAAAAATGCTATTTTTCAAAAAGGTTTTTTCAGCTCTGGTGGATTAACGGTTTGACCAATTCTGAAACTTTCGGCCAGAAATGTTAACTGTTACTAGTGCTAAATATTAAAAGTATTCCGACTTTCGAGCGTTGCTTCCTTCTTCAGCTATAACAGCCCAAAGTTTGAAATTTGGCGAAAAGTTGTGATGTGACCGTGTGCAGTTTTCGATCTAATAAAATTGGCAGCCCCTAGCCTACCCCAGCTTTTTAGCAAATATTAGGCTCTCATAGGGGCAAACTGTCTGTCAGTTTCGAGGAATTTGGCTTTCTGGTTAGTGTGCTAGCAAACTTTTTGTTAAGAAATAACCCTTATTTTTAGGCCTGAAAAGCTATCTAAGCGCAGTAAAAACGGGGTCAAAAATTTTTTTGTCTCCGATTTCGCCGAAAAGGTGCTTATAGGGGTTATTTGACCTGCTGAATCCGAATATAAAATCCGTTTTTTGATATGACGCTTCCTTCGTTCAGTATGCGCTTACAACTGTCTTAGAGCTTTTTGCAGCGATAGCCATCCATACTTCGAGAAATCAATCTAGCATTTCTAAACACTTAAGCGAGGTTAAGTGACCTAGCTTTCTGCATATCTTGGTACACTCACTGGCCTGTAATGCGCAAAGTTTCAGCCGATTCTGCCACAGTAATTTGGAGTAATTGGCTCACATCTTCGAAATGGCACCAAATAACAGTGACAATATCGATAATGTAATCTAGCACTGCGAACGCAGGGATTAACGAAATTACGTCATTTTTACATAAGTTAAAGACAGATACTTGGAGTATTAATTGGAGCAAAGTTGGGTTCATTTGATAAACCACAGCTCATTAGACGTTAGTTAACCTCCACCTGTATAGACCTGCAACACCCAATTTTTCGCACTTTGATTGTATCTCACAGAAAAGTATACATTGATCTAAGGATTATCTTACACGATATCAAAGCGCTATATGTCAGAACTATTTCTAGAAAATTTGGGTACCGTGCCTTGCCCATAGCGATCAGGGCGAGGCGAAGTTTGTGTACGAGCCATGTCGACCTTTGAACCGACAACATCAACTTCTGATGGGTCCACAGAACGCTATGCTGAATGGAATTCTTTCAAACTTTAAACTATTTTACACTAAACCTAATACTATTATGTGGCAAAAGACTAGCTAGCTTTTCCAACATCGAACTTTTACTGAAATTCGTAGCCCCTCCCCCCTTAACTCTTCCATTTTTTAATCCTTAGTGTCTGGGTTTACCTTAGGCGAAAAAAGTGGGGGGAGGGGGGAGCCCTCCCCCCCACTAGTGGGGAGGAGGAGGTGCAAAAGTGGGGGAATAAAATGGGCTAAAAATACTAAAAATACAGTAAACACAGCTTGTTTTCTACATGTACAGCTATAACTAAGTTAAAAAGTGTTCAAAAATTAAGTTTTAGTATCAAAATAGACGATTTTTGACCAAAAAATTCCGGCGAAGCCAGCAAATTTTTGAAAATTTTGACCAAAAATACTTAAAATTTGGCAATTTCTAGGCACCCTAGGGTGAGTGGGGGGAAGCCCAAAAAAGTGGGGGGACCGGAGTGGGGGAGGTGCTCGAGTGCGGGGGACCCAAAAAAGTGGGGGCGCCCCCGCCCCGCCCCTCACTAAAGTAAACCCAGCAGTGTGAATAAAGAAACAGGATTAGATTAAAATTTTAATTCTAGGTACACTAAAGAAACAAGATTAAATTTAATCCTTTCACTCGTTTAACTCGCTGGATTAACTTTTAATCAGTTTAATCCGAGGTGCTGTTTATTTAATGCGGATTAATTTTAATCTAATCCGTTTAATCTTTAAAGAAATAGGGCGTAAGATCTTCAAATCTCCAAAACTATATTCCTACGAATCAAACAACTCTAAAGGGAGTCTTACTTGAGCTGTTTGGCCTGTTTAAATTTCACATAAATAACCACCGGATAGATGTGCAGTTTGTGCAGTCGTTCCACGGCCGCCGGACCCACGTCCAAAATACAGTGCTGACCCTTAAATGAGCATAACATTACCATTAGAAAGACAACATCCAACAAAAATGTTTCAACTCCTTCGAAACATACTACTACGTTTAATATAAATAAAGCTCTTAATTTCAGCTATTTTTAAAAGCCGTTTTCTCGTTCTTATATATAAACCGTACTGGCTCATAGAGTGTGTAATGCTGAAAGCATGATACAAATTTGCCCTAAGGCAAATTGGCCTCTCATAATCCGGTAAAATCGCATAATCATTGCCAGCACATTGAGATTATTTCCACTAATAATTTGAAAATTTTCGAAAGGAATATTTAAACAAGTTAAAGTTAACAAGTTAAATATTCTTGTCAACTAAACATTCTATTTAGTTCAAGGGCAACATCCTTATCAATAAAATTTAGTTTTAGGGCAGACACCTTATCAATAATATCTTTCATGGCGGCATAGGAAGTGGCCTCATAAAATTTATCACGTTTCCGAAAGTCTACATAGACGCCCGCCGTTATCCGATGCTCCAAAATGGCAGTGGAAACTTCCTTTAGCACCTCTGCAAAACAAACATAATATACTCATTATACATTTTCAAATAGTATTTTATATTTAAATTTGTGGTATACAAATAGTCATAATTGAGTTTTCTGCTGGCAGAACCGAATATTTTAACCATCAGATATTCGGCATAAAACCAGCTCTAATTTACTCAGTTTAAAATGAATTCGTGTACTGGGTACACTACACTACACTGAGCGATACGAATTCTGCATTTAGTCACTACAATTGCTGTAAAACTTAAACTATGTATGAATCAAAAATCAATTTAAAAAATTTAAAATGAAACTACAACATAATTTAAATGTTAATATCTCTTGTTTCAAACCTACCTGGAACACATCGAGCAAAAAGGGAAGAGGCGGATTCCACAAGACGTTCAGCGATCAGCTCATTCAAGGGAGCCCAAATCAGAACCGGACGGCGTCGCACGTCTGAAATCAGAAAGCAAAAAATGGCACTTTTAAACAATTTCTGATAGACATCAGTTTTAAGCCGATTCGAAAAGCTGCACGAGGAATTGATGGAAAACAAAAATTCAGCAAATTATTCTTTTCAGTCATTCAATCATTCTTTTCAATTTTAGCTCAACTAAAGTTTGTACTACACCTTCTATACTTCTGATTTCTGTGGAAAACGTTTAGAAAGACAAAGGCAGCATTTATAAAATATTCCAACCCTGCAGACAATTATAGAAAAATACAGAACTTATCTCTGGAGAATATTTCTATGATAAAAAGAAAAGAATTTAAAGTTTATAGTTTCCTTACGATCAAGCCTTTCCACTCTCTGATAGAAGGCAGCCGGCAGAAGGCCATCATCCAGCAGGGGGCCGTAGTCGGCACTGGTAGCCGAAGAGGCCGCGGAGTTTTCCTGAGATTCTCTGGAAGGCGTTCTTTGATGATGCTGAGAACCGCGTGAGGACCGGCGTATGAATTTGAAGGACCGTCGTATGGTGCCGCGTCTGGAGCCATTATCACTGCCGCCGCCGCCACTTGTCCCGTTGCCTTCGACGGTGAGCGATGAGGTCATTGCACCGGGCAGTTCCGAAATGGATCGCTTCAACAGCTCATCTTCCCACCTAGAACACAAAGGGACGTAAATATAGCGTATTAAAGGCAAAGTATCACTGTATAAACTTATCACTGAAAATGTTCACAACATAAAATGTAACAACATTAGGAGGTCTTCTAATACCCTTCTAGACACCACCTATACCTAAGGAAGAAAGGACATATAGAAATGGATGTCTGCAAGTAGAATAGTGATAATTTAGTTTTAACAGTGTATACTTAAGAAAAGATAGTTTAGACATGTTGCTGAGGAGTATTAGTCTATTGCATGCATATGGTGTTTATGGATGCTACTCGCGAAAACTGGGGGTTTCTAGAGGTAACAAAGATGAACGCATCCATTATGATGTGCTACAGACACAGTCATACATGTTAGGTGTATTCAGTCGCTGACCACTAAACAGATGAGCCAAGTCCTAAGAAGATATGTACTTGAGAGAATCTTATGCAGTCTTGTAACTAGCGTAACGTACTTGTACTTGGAGGGAACAATGCCGCACTGTCGTTTTCTACAGGTCTCATCAATCAGCCAGGCTCGCCACATCCCCGGCTCACCGTTGAACGCAGTGTTGTCCACATAGAGGATGTCGCCAGAGCGGTAGGCCAGTTCGTCGTCACTCTGTGGGACACGATCCACCAGCGCCCGCACATAGAAGGAATCGCCAGAACCCTGCGGATGAAGCTCAACTTGTTCATAGTCTATAATATCCAACGAAAAATGTATGTACGTGCGTGTGTATGTATCTTGATTTGTGCATATAATACAGGGCTGGCTTAACCCTAGTGGGGGGTGGGGGGGGGCCGCCCCCCATTCGGCGACATCCCCCCCCCATGAAAAGCCACCCCCCATGAAAAGCCCCCCCATAAATCCCGACCTCCCCCCCATAACCCAAAAAATTGCCAAATTTTACCATTTTTACCCTAAATTTTCAAAATTCTTCCGGCTTCGCCGGATTTTTGACCAAATTTTCGCTATTTTAACTTAAAAAACACCTAAAATTCGTCACGTTTTAGCGATTTTTAGCAGTTAGTACGCAAAAAACCCACAAAAAATCTAAAAAAATTTCAAAAATATGCCCACCCCCCCCATTTTGGGTGAGCCCCCCCCCCCCCCTATCGAAGGGGCGTATGAAACCCCCCCCCCCATAAATAAAAAATTGCGCAAGGGATAAGCCAGCAGGGTATTTTTAAGGAATTTTTACCTTTTGGGGGGGGGGGCTTCCCGGCCTCCCCCCCCCCGGGCCCGGGGGCGCTTCTTTGCAAAAAAGAGCCCAAAATTGCTATTTTTGGCGTATTTTGTAGGCATGTGAACGCCAAAAGTTCTCAAATGGCTCGGAATTAGGTTACAAATAGCCATTTTTACAAAGACATCTGCGGCGAAGCCGGGACATGGTTGAGAATTTGCCCATTTTTGGAAAAAATGTACACCTCATTAAGGGGGAAGCTCAAAATCCGGGGGGGGGGCGGTTTCGGGGGAAAGGTCAATTTCGGGGGGGTCCCCCTGTAAAAATACCCTGTAATATGTATAAAAATAAACAGATAATCGGAGTTTTCTTATATCTTTACTGAGCAGGGCCATTCCGCAGGATTTCATCCTCACTCAAGGGTCAATCATAAAGATTCCCCCCCACAATTATTTTGTAATACCTCCTCCGAAAGTCAAACATGGCTATATTTTTATCATTTTTAAACAGTTTACTAGATGTTTTAGCATATTTTCATTTACAGTAGGTTGCAAAACACGATTATGTTAAACCATTTTTGCCAATTTTTACAAGTTTCCTTATCATCAAAGGGGCGGCGTCTTCGAAGTAGGATTAAGCTATTTTAAGTAGCCAGGAAAAGATTTCTAATTTCTGTCTCAAAGGAAATTTCCACATAATACTGCATGCCATATCCTCAAGCACAAGGAATCCCACATTTAGTATCGCCCATCAAATTATGAACGTATAACGTAGACGTACTTTCTTCGTCATACTGTACAAGTAAGGAAAGCTTTGTATCGGAATGCTTATGAAGCTCCAAAATGGCCAACTCCAATGTCACGTCTTGAAAGCTCAGACCATTACACTGAAAACAAACATGATAAATGAAGAAATAAGGACAGACACCATAAAAAGCCACTGCGCAGCTTTCGAACAAATAGCTTTTTCCGGAACTTAAAAATTTAAAAAATGGAACAGCTTTCAAAAAATTAGATTTCTTAAAATTTCAGAAAATGCTATAAACGCTGGTCTGCACATAAGCAGAGCACATAAGCACACAGAGCACATAAGCAGTCTGCACTAAAGTTAAACTTTAAAAAGCAGCTTTCCGACTCCTCAAAAATAGGTTGTTAACTGTCAAAAAATAAAAACCTGAAAGAACAAAAAAACCAGTAAAAACCAAAAGCAATAAAGATACGTACTTCTAAAATTCTGTCCCCCGGCTGAAGACCCGCATTGGCCGGTGAATCTGTGACCGCGTCCACAAATATGCCCGTACTGTTGCCACCAATCAGACTGAAGCCCCAGCCGACGCCGGACTCTAGGGAGGATGAAGGCGGCGGACGTTCCAGAATGACCCAACGAGGCTCCGGTTCCGGTTCTTCCGTCAACTTCTCGCCCAAAAGTTCATGACTAAAATAAAATTAAAATATTCACTTTTTAAAAAGGGTAGAAAAATTTAAAATATTCATAGTTTGTATACCCACATAGCAAGACAAAATTCCAGTTCATAGATTATGCAATTATAAAGCAACTTCTCCGAAAGGTCACAGAGAGTTTAACCGAAAGAAGGAACTACACAATTCCACAATGATTGCGTAATAGTTCAAAAAATAAAAAAACCTTTAACATTATGATAGAATTAACTTCAACGCTCAAATGAAGCACTAGCCACCATCAAACTACGTAAGTATCCAGTAGATGCTAATTACATAATCATTTGTATATAGGTTAAGTTTGTGAGCATAAAAAACTAGAAAGAACAGAAAAGCATTTTACAATTACACAAAACAGAAATAAAAATAAACAAAAAGTGACAACAGGACCACGACAAACCTATGATGAGTACTTGTGCTGTGAATGGAGGAGTCACGTGACACAAAGGAACGATTCAGTGATGAAGGCGTGGCCCGTGGAGTACTGTGGGCACTGCTGGCGCAATCATTCCCTGAAAAAACCACACAAGTCCAGATTTAGCGGAAATTGTAACAAAAAAATATCACAAAATCTATGATAAATAGAGGTAGAGGCAGGAAGAAGTAGGAATTAAGTAAAGCAGTAACTAGTAACTACTAAGATTAAGCAAATTCAGGAATAAGCATATACTATCAAATCCATTTCACGCATTGTTTGACATTCATTTCATTCCACGTATTTTCAAGGAACAACAGCGGGAGACGATAACAAACACGAAATCACTGCCAAAAATCAGAAATTCCATTTTTAAAGCAACCTACGTTCAGGATTATACTCCACCATCAGCTGTATCTTTTCCAGACGCATCGCCTGATGCAGCACAAGTCTTTACAATGGATTCGCCAGCATTACAAATTGATACCGCACATCAGTAAAACAATATATATGTATATTAGAACAAAAGCTCAAGTATATTTTCAACTTTAGGTACTGAATTCCGAATGCTTGGAGTCACGTACCGAGATCGAATTTCGAATCGTGATATCACCAGGCGCATCAATCCTTCCTCCTCTCTGTAGGTCAGAACTACTGAGACGTCGACTCAGATACTTAGGTCATGTCCTGCGGCGCCATCCTACGTTCCCCGCTAGGCGAACGCTGATGGTAGAACCTTTGCCGCAATGGAAACGCCCCCGTGGTGGGGTCCGCACTACCTGGCAAAGAACAGTACAGAAAGACTTCGCGGGACTCAAGCTTCACCGCATATACCGTTCCTGGCCATCAGATTGGAAGAATATCTTGTACGATAGACTGTATAGACAGC
>JASAND010016680.1:0-19270 GCA_030248195.1 Trissonchulus latispiculum | reverse complement strand
TCGTTGAGCGATTTTCTTTATGTGGTCGAATCTTTGTCCGTTGAGTGTAGCCCTAAGCACTCCAGATCCCAAAACTGCCGGATGTCAGGTTCATGCAGAGTTGTGTTAGCCAGAAAAACTTGGCATGAATCTTCGGCTAACTTCTTGGAAACGCCAAAATCTTCGGGGTGTGTGATACACAGCCATTGACGAACCAACAAGCAGGGATTTTGTGATAGCTTGAGGACCCACTGACCAGGTTCCAGTAGTCCATTCCTAGTAGAATATCAATGTTCACTTGCTGTGTTGATGCTGGTGGCATGTTGAGAGGCTTCAAGCGATTGACGAAAGTAGCAGTTGCTTGATCAAAGGGGATTGGGTAAAGTATAAGCTTTGGTGCCATGTCTCGTATTGAATAAGCGTAGACATGGAGCTCAAACTTCTTAGGGCCGATAAGCACGAACTTCACAACTTCCGCCGTCACTCTTTCTGTCGATTTGCTATTGAATCTTTCAGTTTCAAGCTGAACTTTTCGCAGTGGCTTCAGCCCAATTCAGTCAGCAACTTCTTTGTCAATGCAGGTGAACCTGGCACCAGCATACAGGTACAGATGGACAGTGTGGGTATTACCAGAACATGGGTTTCTGACGGGGCATGGAAACGAACCTATTACGATACCGTCCTTTCCACCAGCACCGGCTAGTTGAACTTGTAGTACTTCTTCAGATTGTTCAGAGTTGTTGGCAGAAATCTCTATAGGCTGCTCATGCTACGTCGCCATGTGTTGATTGGTTTGGGTTGTTGAAGGCATGTGTCTTTGTCTGCAGAAAGCCGAATTATGTTTATCACTTTTACAGTAATAGCAAGTCTTTACTCTCTTACAGGTTTTCGCGTTATGGCCAGGATGAAGACATTTGAAACATACCTTCTTTTCCCGTGCCAGTTCAACTCGGCGATTGACATCGGAGACGGCTGCACATATGTCACTGTAGTGGGATTTATCCCCACAAAAAAGACAGAGAGGGGTTTGCTTCGTAGTATTGGATCCGCCTCTCGATGATCCCTGAAAGAAAGCAGCAGTGGCAGGCATCTCTGTTGTAGATATATCTGTCTCTGCTGCCGTTTCTTACGTTGCCTGTCTTTAAGCTGCCACTTATGGATTTTTGTAAGGGCGTCCAAAAATTCCTGCATGGACCAATCTGTGACCACTTGGTTGGTTAACAAGGCTAATTGAGACAAATTCTTGTACAGCTCACCGGGTAGTTTTTTCAGCAGCAGAGGGACGTAAGCTTTGATTGATGACGAAGGAATCCCCATCCGATACAATGATACAGAAATAGCTCTGGTTTCGTTTATAAATTTTTCTAGGGTTTGACAGGTTTTCCTTTACTGGTGGCATACTACCCAGAGCTTCCCAACTGGCCATTATGATATCATTAGGGCCTCCGTAGGCTTTTTGAAGAATATCGATAGCCTCTTCGTACCGATTCCGATTCCCTTGCAGACCAAGGCCATTCACTTTGTCGTATGCTGGGCCTTTGAGACTTTGTAAAAGGTAATCCATCTTTTGTTTGTTGTGTAGGTTTGACCGTAAATGAATGTTGACTTCGAAGGAATCCCAAAAGTTAGCCCAAGCTAACCTGTCTCCAGAAAAGCTGGGGAGTTACAACTTCGGAAGCTTTGTCGTAATAACTGGACCTTGAGAGACATCGCTTCCTCCGGCAGGACGGGGTGGTGGAGCTAGTTGTTGTAGAAGTACGCGAATGTGTTCCATTTCAGCTCGGTGTCGGTTCAGGTCTTCTTGACGTTGACGATCTAGACGATTTAGTTCAGCTTCGTGGCGCTTGTCTTGTTGTTGGAGCAGGGTCAGTAGTACTTGCGTAACATCTGACGGGGAACTTGGACCAGGAGGGACATGGCGCAAGTCTGTCAGACGTTGAAGGAGGTTGGCGTCATCGGTGGTGGGTGACGCGGGCGGTGTCTGTGAAGTATGAGGGGCAGAAGCTGAATTGGTTGAAAGGTGATCGTCAACGATGGGTGTTGACGAGGACTGCTCGACGGGCTGGGGCGGCTCAGAAGGTGTACCGCGTGTTGGTGTAGGGATAGGGGTGTGGGTACGAATCTGGAAACAAGCAGGAGCGCAGTGATAGGTGTGGAGAAGATCGTCTCGCGTGAAGGTGCCTCCGACAACAAGGCACTGTGGCAAAGTCAAGGGAGTACAGTTCGGACAGCTCCATGCAAACTCATGACCCAATGTCCGTATTTCATTGAGCAGGTCAGAAAGTGAGTCAGGTGTGTTGTGGCTGATACAATGGAGACACCACCAACTTTGACAGGTGTCGCACGGAAGGGATTCAAGGACATTGTTCAAGCATACAGTACAGGTTGCATCATCCAAAACAAAGTCAGAGGTAGCCGCAGAGCGTGGCATGTTAGCTCTGCTACCACAAATAATCAAGGAAATATAATTTTTATGTTCATTGTCGGGGGATACCCCTTTTGCACTTCCAAGAAAGATTGTTTTATTATTAGTAAGAAAGACTTTTGACTTATTTCATTTCTACGTCTCAGTTTTGGTTTTATAAGAAATTTTACCTGCAAAGTCTGTTATTCTGTGTTTCCGGCTCGTCCTCGTCTCTAATTCATAGCTTCCCCAATTTTGGGGCTGCCGTATGCTTAATAAAATCTGTTGTTTTCATTGATTGCTCAATAATTCGCATGTAAACTACTTTTCTAGCTGAGGCGTTGCTGCCAATTATCTAGGAGTGTGGGCTGATGTCTGGCGTAATAACAATAGCAACTACCACTGTTTGTACAGGCGGGATTCTAAGACATTGAGGAAATAATTACTAAATACGTCCTGAAGTGATTCATGCTCATTATTGTTAATCTTTCAAATACCCTATATTCCGTCTTAGCATTAGCCATTGCTGCTGATGAAACTGACTGGTATTTCAACCCATTTGGTGCGTTCTGTACTTAAATTACAATCTGAAAAGTCGTAACCCAATGGCTGTGATTTTTCTGGAGCATGCATATGTGGCGTGCAACACTCTACTTTGCTTAGCTGGAATTATTTGCTATGCGGTAGTCGCGGTAGTAATATTGCGACATCGGTCTCAGGTGATTAACTTTAGAAATCCGTTTTATCTTCTCGCTCTTTCACTTGGGATCCCAGACGTGCTTACACTGCTGCTAAACTTGATTTACTTTATGCCGGCAGCCATTTGGGGAGAATCTACATTCTCTTGGACCTATGTCTATATTGCTGGATATTTAGCACAGAGCTCTTGGTTTGCTATTGGGTCACACATGTGTATTATTTCCGTAAATAGGTTAACGGCTGTACTTTACCCCATAAAATATCAAAATTGGTTTAAGCTGAAGGTTGTGGTCATAATAATAGCAGCATGCTGGGGTTATTCGTTTGCTATTGTTAGCTTTATGTACGGTTGCTCTTGCTACTACCACTTTCCAAAGTTGTCTGCTTCGGTTTCTTGTAACTATTCTGTTTCATGTTCCTTGATTTCGTTTAGAATTGCGCAGGCTGTGTCTAGTGTCAAGGTTTTGGTTATTGTCATCATATATTTCGTAATGTTTTTGAAAGTGAAGATTGTTAGAAAACGATTGAAAAATAGCTTGAACGAAACAGTGCTCAATCAGTTTAAACGGGACCTAAAACTAGCTACACAATTTTTTATTGTTTGTGTGGTACTGTTTCTTTACATTTCTTCCTTTATTGCTGTTCCAGTATTGACCAGCGAAAATGTTTTGTCTGAGCGTCTGGGCTCTGCTTTTGTAAACATATTTGCAACCCTAAACAGTGCATTAACGCCTTTCACGTATGTTGTGTTTTGCACTGAAATGATTGAATGTCTTCGTATAGATAGCCTTCAACTGCTAGAAAGGCTATTATGCCACAAGCCGATGCAATCAGAAATTTTCAAGAGCAAGGTTGGATCCTGTTTAATCCAACCTGCTGTTAACAAACCTAGCAGTAGGACATCTCAAAACGGAGGCAGGGTATAACCAAAAACTTTCGGGTCTTTCCCACTATCCCCCACCCGTTTCTCGCTTCAGTTTTTTGTTAGATCAGGGTAAGTTTAGCTTCTTACGCTTGTACCATTAGTTTATATCAATGTAACGCTTTTCAAATTCGTGCTCAGCACCCCAGAACACCCCTGTCTGCAAGATTTTATTAAAAATATGGGCCAAAATGTTTTCTCCCCTTGGCCCTCTTACCAGCTTAAATTTTAAAATCTTTAAAATTTTTGCATGATTGAAATCAACAGGTCCGAAAACAGCAGTCCCTACAAATATCAACTCAGTCCGTCAAATTTTACTTTTTAGCAGCTGTAGTGGGATAATGGGAAAGACGCAAACTTTCCAGAAGATGTGCTGTCTAAGCCAATGCCGAGAATTTTTGGAAGCTCTGCACTGCCGCCATCTCGGTAGTGCAGAGCTTCAAAAAATTAGCATTTTCGTATTTGGTTTGTTGAAACAATTCTGTCTCAAAGTCTGTTCATATTAAACATTCAAATGTCCTGGCTTCTCTTGCTTTCAGCCGTTCTAAAAAATTAAGTATCATACCTTCGTTGAATTGGCCCTAGCAAAATACTCACGTTACCAATGAGTGCTCTTCTACTGAAGTTACAAAGGCAGAGTTGTATACTGCTGAAGGATTTGTCATATACGTCTTTAGTTTACACAGTTATTTGCGTCTTTACGATTCGGAACTTTCCTTGTGACGTTTATTTGGCTGACTAGTGGTCGAAATAATCGTGATTAAATGCTATTTTCTGATTGAATGGCTGGTAAAGTTAGGGTGGTGTGGAAATATTCCTAGATTTCTATTCTCAAGTTATTCAAAAGCGAGTGCTAGATTCATAAATGATGAAACGAAATTGTACTTTCGTGCACGGCCCAGCGCCGGAGATAACTAATAATCAAAATTATCAACTTTGGGCGCGCGTTAGTTCAGTGTTGTTGGGAGGTTAATGAAAATTAGTCGGTTCTCCGGCTACCGCTTTTGTTATTATTCATTGTCACGCTCCGTTAATTTTGGGGTCAACTTTAATTGGAATTGTCTTGAAAGGTTTGTTATTTTTTAGAAATTTTTGTCTTTATAAAATGTAAATGTAAATTTCATCTTTGTAAATGTGTGGCACTTAAAACAGACTGCTGTCTTCGTTCGTTGGCCAGGGTGAGGATTCGGGAAAGTCAGACACGCACATGCACACGCTCTAGAACCTACAGTCTTAGTCTTTAATTTATTTAAAGGCAACGAAGACAACAGGCATCAGAAATGATTATAAAGACAAAACTCTTTTTTCCACGTTTTCTTTTTGGATTTACACACTTTTGGATTAAACGTTTTGAGTAAGCTTTGTGCCGAGTTTATAGGTGAGCAAGTAAATCAAAGACTTCAACTGCTACATGAAAAATTGGTGACGTTTTCACCTTTGGAAATAGTTGAGATACTTTGAACCTGAACCTTAAAGTAGGCTGGATTTGTGACAAGAAATAGCTTGTATTGTTTCCAGTTTTGTACTGTACCTATTTTGCTGTCTACCTAGTTTACTGTCTCGTGTTATCTTCTGAATCATATTCTATCAAGAGTGAATTGTAGTTTAATTTAAGTGTTTGAATATTACAATGATTATTTTGTGACAAAAGCATTGAATCCATGGTTCGGAATTCTTGTTTCTTGGACTAGGAACTTAATCCGAGCGAATTCCCTAGTGATAGCTGCTAGTTGTGAATTTTAGATTAGAATTTACACTCTAGGCGGAACTATAATTAAGGATCTTTCCCATCGATTAAGTAGCCTGAGAATCAGAGTTTGTGTGTCTTGTGTGATCTCAAAAAATAAACTCTAAGCCGAACCTTATCTTCTAATTAAGACTCTAACTTGTAGTAAAGACTACCTAACCTGTGAAAGGAGGCCAAGCCTACTGTTAACTTAGGAATTCTAGGTCTGGTAAGAAACTTAGGTCTTGCACCCAGCAAAGATTTTCAATTAATTATGTTGGTAGTTGTGAAAAGGGGGGGGGTCGGGCACATACTTGTCAGAAACTTTATATGATGGTACTGCAATGCGTGGCTCAACCACGTAGCATGATCATAAAATGGCGCTTTTGGGACAGTGACATCTTGTGGCTTTCAGTGGGTCTCCAATTACAAAAAGACATCAGCAACAATATACCTACAATGGAACATATTGTGAGGATATACTGCGTATCCTATATAATAAACTATTATGTTGGACTTTAATAAAGATTGCTAAGTTCGTATCAGTGTGTGATGTCTAGGTCTTAGCGAGATAGGAGAGATTCGGGAGTGAGAAAGTGAGCACTGATGCTGTGTCCTGAGTTCGCCCTAAGCGGCCGTTCCCTAAAGCTGACAACGGAATAACAACGGGACTGATTTACTCTCACGAATACAATTACTTCATCAATTTAGCAATTCACAGTCGAATAGAAAGATGAATATAGAATACGAGAAATTAAAACACAAAATTATGAAGAACTCTAAGGGAGGGTATTGTCCTGCTCCCAACTTACACCTAAGCAATTCCCCCAACCGGTAAACACCCGAATAAAACACCCGCACGCTACACACCCAACCAGCAACTAACGTTAACTTGCATTTTCGCTTGCTTTTATAGTCTTTGAGCTAGTGCTGTAGCTACTTCTAAAAAGAAATCATGTTTACCTTTCTCGAATAGAACAATACCGAAACTATTTAAAGTTGGCAAATTTTATCAAAATAGAGTACGCTTTGCGATACAAATGTGAAGATAACGCCAACTATATCTTACTGCTACGCTGATGCGGAGTTAACTACAAGCCCAATAATGAGTAACATCCCACAAAATACACCTATTCTGTAATTTCTGTAAAATAGTCAAAGCAATTTGGCAGATCAACTTTTTATCCAATGATGAAGATTGCATCTACCATACATCTGCTGTATAATTAATTATCTAGAACCATTTAGTAAAATTGCATCTAATAATGTATATATCAATCCCCGGTTTACTGTCCGGTTACTAAACCGGAAATTGAAAGGCGAGTCTAATGCAGGTTCTTCAAAGGGTGCAACTCTCACTCGAAACTAGATCCCTAATCTAAAGACCTATCCTAATCAAACTTAATTGAACTTACAGTTTAATAGGCAGGGCATGATGGCATACGATGGAAGAAATATATAATGATCAAATCGAATGAATACAACAAAGAATGCTTGCGTTTATATAGCCCCAATTTTGGTGACAATTTGGAATATGCAAATTAGATATGCAAATTAGATAGCTAATATTGCAAAGCCAATGTTCTTACACAAAAGAAATGATTACTTTGAATAATTGACAGAATTGCAGATCGCATAGCTAGGTTTTTCACATCATCCCCCTGCGAAAGTTTTTTAGCGCCTGCTAAAAATTCAGAGATAACGAGAGTTGCTACCATAATTCGAGAATTAAAAATAGATGGAAAATTTCAAGAAAATAGAAAACTACATGGGCGACCAGTAAGCAACCGTTAAGAAGTCCTGGCGCTTTTACTGCCCATGAAAGAAAGTAACTTCAAGAGTAAGCCAAGTGACTTACCAAAGAAAGTACAAAGTTTAAAGAAAATAGAAAAGTTTGGTAGCGAATTGGTAGTCAAATGCTGGCTAATCGAAACTGGGGATTAACTGCTTACTTGCACGTAACTTGATAACATTTTAAACGATACTGCGATTCAAATTTAGATTAATGAAAAGAGAGTAAGTAGAAATCGAAAATAAAGGATCGAGACCCATATGAAAACGTGTACCCTAAAGCCTCTATGGTTAGAAAACCCCATGCACGCAACTCATCCCAACACACAAAACTATCACTCCAACAATTATAGATTCCGGAATAAACAGTACAGTCAATAAATTTCTATACATGGAGTAAATATGACAGTTTATACTGTACAACAAGTTTTCAAAAGATAATATAGAGCATGATATCTGTACAGCAAGATTCAAAAGATTAAATATGACATTTATGGTAAACAGCAAAATTGCAAATTCCCAGCACAAGTAATTCTATACAACAAAATTGACTAACTATTAAGTAACTAACAACAAAATATAATGACAAAGCAGACAAACTATACATATTCTAAAAAAAAAGAAAACAACTTCAAACAAAAACAACAGGTTCACGTATTAAAAGCCCAGACAGAAACTGCCGTTTACAGCACAACCCGTCTTAGCTCAACTCTTGGCCCTTTGCTTAAAGCCCTTATCTCTCGGAATTGTGCAATAGCAAATAGCAGTTTAAAGAAAATACAAAATCCCAATAAATTTAAAAGAAAATTTCAAATATAATTTAACAAACAGCAATAATATATATCATAATAAGTCCTAACAAATATAAACTAACAATACGTTATCAACTTCTCAATTTTCAATGTTTTTGTTATCGTTTCACCCCGCGCGAAAGAAATGAGTTCCTACGAATTCCACAAAACAAATCCAAAACCTAGCTAAACAAAAAACAAACAACAGAATCAAAACAGACAAACAAATATAAGCAGTACAACAAGACAAAAATTAAGGCAAGCTTTTAAGGCTAAGTTTTAAAGTCAATAGAAAAAATTTTAAAGACAAAAAGACTATAAAATAATTATAACAAACAAATATGACTTGCAAAAAAGTTCTAATACAAGGCAGTGGTATGGCTACTCTGGGGCACCGGCCCTCGAGCCTGGTTGGAAGGCTACTACGGGGCACCGGCCCTCGAGCCTGGTCGGAAGGCTGGTAGCACCGACAACGTCCACCGTTTGTAGCATCGTTGACAAACACCACTGAAAGAGCCGTAAAGCTGAAACACAAAGGGGGTTAGACAGTTATTAAGAATACTAGTACTCGTAAACTTGAGATTTGAGATTTGCGTCAAGAATTTTATAGTTAGGATAAGCGTAAGATAGAATAGAAATTCGTCCTTTTATAGAGATTTTGTTTTAACCGATATACTAGAAATTCACTCCAAACAAAGAAAAACTGTTACACCGTCATTTCACTTGAGCTTTTATGAGGTATATATGTTTAAGCAAAAATGCAAACTAACTCTAATTCACTGCGTCAATACACAAAGCATGAACCTATTTCGCTATGAAGTGTGGCTTGCCGAAGCATAATTACAAAAGAATACAAAAAACAACTGTACAGCAAATAAACTACATAAAAACTAACGCAATATTTTTGGATTTTTAGAGTTTTTAGATTAATATACGGCAAAGATTAAGTCAAAAAAACAAAATGCCAAAGTTAGAATGCAAAAGTATATCTGTACACGAACAAAATACCACTTCAAAAATAATACTGAATTAATTATAAGCATTAAATACCACAAAATAGAAAATAGATAGCAAGCCAAACTTCAGTAATAGTTAAAGTCTGCATTTAAACGTATCTGAGGCGTTTTAGGTCTGAACGTAGTAATTATATGGCCTCTGATTATTCCTTCTTTCTTTCTGGTTAACCATCATATGTGTACGGTGTGTACTGGTTAACTGATAAACTTTGCTTGCTTTTCAATAAATTCGGAAAATTCCAATAATTCCAATAAGATAAACAAACAAAAATACAGATTAGAAAAAATACTGAACGTTAGCTTTTAATAAATTCCGGTTAAACGACTGGCAAAAATACAAAACAAAAAATTACTGCGAAAAGTAGAGTATTAAAAGTAAAAAATGAAAAAGAAGAAAAAAATGAATGAAACCATGCTACCATCACGACAGAAACACGACGTAGAGACCTACGACATGCGCCTTTGCGTGGCAGCTACGCACTAACTTGAAGATGGCCATACAAGTTACGCGTAATGGTGATATATGAGCCCAGTGACCAGAGTCCTAATCAAAGCATCATCCCTTGCTCAACTGCTGAGAATGGCGATGACAAAGCTCGTGGCTGCGAAATTATAACCAAATTATTCTTTTCCGAAGCAAATCCATCCTTCGTATGTTGCTTCAGCTTTTCATCAGTGCTGTTATCCATATTATCAGCACATTCATTGCCCTTATCTTCACTAAATAATAAATCTAAACCATAACCATTACGTGGGGCAATATTTACTATAGTTCCCATAATCGCTGAAGTATTATTCACAGAGCCACTTTTTGTAAGAGCTTTGTTAGATTCCATTGTATTCGAGCCATTCGAGCTGGTCAAATCCTTACTCGGCTGCACTACGGTAGCTAAATTACTGGAAAAAGTTTCGTTGAAACGAGTCACGTTTTGTTTGGGACCGTAAGGCCTGTTTTGGTTGGTCAAAAACGCTGATCTTCCAAAATTTCGTTTGAAGCCAAAATTTGAGGGATAAAACTGTGAAAATCTGTTCGAGAACATCGCGCTTGGCCTAAAACTATCGTTCATTGGACTCTGAAAGTAAGGATTTAAAAATCGACCTGAATAGTTTTGAGATTTCGGCCAAATGGCTGTACTGCCATATTGAAAAAGGTTTTGGCCTGCAGAAAATCTTGGAGAAACGAATCGAGGAAACGAATACCGATTATAGTAGCAGTTCATAGGGCTACTCCTCACTGCTGTAGTAATTTTGTTTTGGGGGTTCGAAAAAGATTTTTCGCCTGAAAAATCCGGACATACAAAAGACGTTCGAAAATGACCATTTTTATATGGATTTTTCAACCTAGAAAAAGAAGTTTGAGAGTTAGCACAAAACGAATAGTTGTTTCTGGTGTAGTTTCCAATGGGGCAACTAGGCCTAGCGTTGAATTCGTTCGGGTGCGTGGAACTTGAATATCGACAAGAAAAAGTTGGAAATTTGGAAAATGCAGGCGAGATCAAATTCGGACTATAACGAAATCCATGAGTAGGACGTCTATTTGAGTTCGCATTCGGAAATCCGACAAAACCACAAGAAAAACATCTGATAGGCGGTGGCACATATAGGCTAAGCAGACTTGGCGGAGAAAAACAGCTTCTTGAGCTATATCTATAAGGGGACAACGGAAAATTTGAGGAAAAATTGGCTAATCTAGGCAAAAATGCGAAATGACTGGGCGGTGTGCCTCTGAAAATATCACTAATCTGATCACGAAAAGGAACTTGGCATCGAAAATTATTTATACGTAGAGGGCATGTAGCCACTAAATGACCCACTTGGTGGCAGAAAAAGCACCGACGAAACTGACTCATGTGAAAATTTCTGTCCCAAAAATGACTAGAACTACGCATTGTAGAATTGTTGTGGCACAAGCTATTCTCAGAAGATTACTCCAAAATAGCAACTTTGATGCTCGAGAAAGTACTTGAGGAGTTAAAAGGGGTCGAAGAAAAATACCAAATGCTCTAAAAATAAGAAATCACACACAAACTTGTTTTTGATTATGAGGGTCGATTGGTGGGACAAAACATTGTCAAAACTTTGCTTACAACTTCAAATTTTGGCTTTCAAATGCCTTAAGTTAGATTCTGAGCGAGAAAATAACGTTCCGAAAATTTATTTCAGGAAGAATGAGCAAGATTTTAGCTTCAATTGATCCAGAAATTACTTTGGGAAAGTCAAACAATTTTCAAAATTCAACAAAAATTTAAAAATTTTGCCTCTAAAGAGCGCTTTTATTGCTCTCCTAGTGTTAAAGATTCCCGAAAGCAGGAATTTTTACCACCAGGGTGTAGAGTCCCTACCTATTAAGTTTTTCCATTTTCTCAAAAATTAAAGTTGCACCCTAAAAATCAAAAAATTAACAGTAGTTTTTAACAAAAAACTAAGTGACATAAAAGATTACCCAAATCAGAATAGATTTCAAATCGCAAAAGAGAAAGCTATTTATTTTTCAAAATAGCCAATTTAAACAAATTTTGAAATTTGACAAACCGGACAGAGGTCCTGTCACGGTCGCCAAATATCAATCCCCGGTTTACTGTCCGGTTACTAAACCGGAAATTGAAAGGCGAGTCTAATGCAGGTTCTTCAAAGGGTGCAACTCTCACTCGAAACTAGATCCCTAATCTAAAGACCTATCCTAATCAAACTTAATTGAACTTACAGTTTAATAGGCAGGGCATGATGGCATACGATGGAAGAAATATATAATGATCAAATCGAATGAATACAACAAAGAATGCTTGCGTTTATATAGCCCCAATTTTGGTGACAATTTGGAATATGCAAATTAGATATGCAAATTAGATAGCTAATATTGCAAAGCCAATGTTCTTACACAAAAGGAATGATTACTTTGAATAATTGACAGAATTGCAGATCGCATAGCTAGGTTTTTCACATATAAGTCACCACAAAATTGTATAAAACGGAATTATGTATAAAACTGTAGAATATTATAGAATTCTTGAATTTTTCATACATTTTGACCTAACGTATGCAGGACACAATGATTATTACTGAAATTATATCATAATTTTAATAATAATTTATATCCAAAATTTTAAACACTTCATCATTGCCGAATTTCATAGCTTTAGAATGAGTTATTTGTTTCTACATGGTATTGACAGGTGGCACTTTGAGTTGCATAAGTGACCTCTTGCTTTGCAATTACATCGCATTGCTCCTTGTCGCTGAAATGTTCCCGAACAGCTGATCACAGACTAACACTAGTATCCTTCGGGACAAATTCAGAATTCAGCAATGTTGAGTCTGCTTTTATTTCATCTGCCTTTGTGTACCACCCTGCCAGTACGTCAGAAGATAATCCAATCTTGAACACTCTATCTCGCTCTTCAATGACAACTCCGTACGTCTGGGATATGAACTTACCTAATCCACAAGGAATGTGTAAGTTGGAACCACAAATTACGCAGCCTCCGTGCACGTTTCCTACCTAACACCCACATACACAAAATTTGTTGTTTTGCAGTGCGAAAGTGGTCTCGAGCTGTGTGTCCACAGTTTCTCAATGGTCATCCATAGGAATACTGGCAGTGGCTCCTAGTACCATGTCTAGATCATCATCGGTGTCGGTAGGAACAGACGAGGAAGCTGAAGATGCAGTCGACTCTACCTGATCCGATTCTGCTAGCAAGTTAGAACTACAAGTTAGAGTCTTAATTAGAAGAAAAGGTTCGGCTTAGAGTTTATTTTTTGAGATCACACAAGACACACAAACTCTGATTCTCAGGCTACTTAATCGATGGGAAAGATCCTTAATTATAGTTCCGCCTAGAGTGTAAATTCTAATCTAAAATTCACAACTAGCAGCTATCACTAGGGAATTCGCTCGGATTAAGTTCCTAGTCTAAGAAACAAGAATTCCGAACCATGGATTCAATGCTTTTGTCACAAAATAATCATTGTAATATTCAAACACTTAAATTAAACTACAATTCACTCTTGATAGAATATGATTCAGAAGATAACACGAGACAGTAAACTAGGTAGACAGCAAAATAGGTACAGTACAAAACTGGAAACAATACAAGCTATTTCTTGTCACAAATCCAGCCTACTTTAAGGTTCAGGTACAAAGTATCTCAACTATTTCCAAAGGTGAAAACGTCACCAATTTTTCATGTAGCAGTTGAAGTCTTTGATTTACTTACTCACCTATAAACTCGGCACAAAGCTTACTCAAAACGTTTAATCCAAAAGTGTGTAACTCCAAAAAGAAAACGTGGAAAAAAGAGTTTTGTCTTTATAATCGTTTCTGATGCCTGTTGTCTTCGTTGCCTTTAAATAAATTAAAGACTAAGACTGTAGGTTCTAGAGCGTGTGCATGTGCGTGTCTGACTTTCCCGAATCCTCACCCTGGCCAACGAACGAAGACAGCAGTCTGTTTTAAGTGCCACACGTTTACTTTTAGGAAAATACATACAGAATAAATTTAAACACTTGATAATTTTACGAAGACAACAGGCATCAGAAATAATTATAAAGACAAAATTTCTAAAAAATAACAAACCTTTCAAGACAATTCCAATTAAAGTTGACTCCAAAATTAACGGAGCGTGACAATGAATAATAACAAAAGCGGTAGCCGGAGAACCGACTAATTTTCATTAACCTCCCAACAACACTGAACTAACGCGCGCCCAAAGTTGATAATTTTGATTATTAGTTATCTCCGGCGCTGGGCCGTGCACGAAAGTACAATTTCGTTTCATCATTTATGAATCTAGCACTCGCTTTTGAATAACTTGAGAATAGAAATCTAAAGGAATATTTCCACACCACCCTAACTTTACCAGCCATTCAATCAGAAAATTGCATTCAATCACGATTATTTCGACCACTAGTCAGCCAAATAAACGTCACGAGGAAAATACCGAATCGTAAAGACGCAAATAACTGTGCAAACTAAAGACGTAGATGACAAATCCTTCAGCAGTATACAACTCTGCCTTTGTAACTTCAGTAGAAGAGCACTCATTGGTAACATGAGTATTTTGCTAGGGCCAATTCAACGAAGGTATGATACTTAATTTTTTAGAACGGCTGAAAGCAAGAGAAGCCAGGACATTTGAATGTTTAATATGAACAGACTTTGAGACAGGATTGTTTCAACAAACCAAATACGAAAATGCTAATTTTTTGAAGCTCTGCACTACCGAGATGGCGGCAGTGCAGAGCTTCCAAAAATTCTCGGCATTGGCTTAGACAGCACATCTTCTGGAAAGTTTGCGTCTTTCCCATTATCCCACTACAGCTGCTAAAAAGTAAAATTTGACGGACTGAGTTGATATTTGTAGGGGCTGCTGTTTTCGGACCTGTTGATTTCAATCATGCAAAAATTTTAAAGATTTTAAAATTTAAGCTGGTAAGGGGGCCAAGGGGAGAAAACATTTTGGCCCATATTTTTAATAAAATCTTGCAGACAGGGGTGTTCTGGGGTGCTGAGCACGAATTTGAAAAGCGTTACATTGACATAAACTAATGGTACAAGCGTAAGAAGCTAAACTTACCCTGATCTAACGAAAAACTGAAGCGAGAAACGGGTGGGGGATAGTGGGAAAGACCCGAAAGTTTTTGGTTATACCCTGCCTCCGTTTTGAGATGTCCTACTGCTAGGTTTGTTAACAGCAGGTTGGATTGAACAGGATCCAACCTTGCTCTTGAAAATTTCTGATTGCATCGGCTTCTGGCATAATAGCCTTTCTAGCAGTTGAAGGCTATCTATACGAAGACATTCAATCATTTCAGTGCAAAACACAACATACGTGAAAGGCGTTAATGCACTGTTTAGGGTTGCAAATATGTTTACAAAAGCAGAGCCCAGACGCTCAGACAAAACATATTCGCTGGTCAATACTGGAACAGCAATAAAGGAAGAAATGTAAAGAAACAGTACCACACAAACAATAAAAAATTGTGTAGCTAGTTTTAGGTCCCGTTTAAACTGATTGAGCACTGTTTCGTTCAAGCTATTTTTCAATCGTTTTCTAACAATCTTCACTTTCAAAAACATTACGAAATCTATGATGACAATAACCAAAACCTTGACACTAGACACAGCCTGCGCAATTCTAAACGAAATCAAGGAACATGAAACAGAATAGTTACAAGAAACCGAAGCAGACAACTTTGGAAAGTGGTAGTAGCAAGAGCAACCGTACATAAAGCTAACAATA
Source organism: Trissonchulus latispiculum (assembly GCA_030248195.1). Classification (NCBI taxonomy): domain Eukaryota; kingdom Metazoa; phylum Nematoda; class Enoplea; order Enoplida; family Ironidae; genus Trissonchulus; species Trissonchulus latispiculum. Next base: position 3,700 of record JASAND010016680.1, on the reverse strand, counting down.
GCAAACGAATAACCCCAGCATGCTGCTATTATTATGACCACAACCTTCAGCTTAAACCAATTTTGATATTTTATGGGGTAAAGTACAGCCGTTAACCTATTTACGGAAATAATACACATGTGTGACCCAATAGCAAACCAAGAGCTCTGTGCTAAATATCCAGCAATATAGATATAGGTCCAAGAGAATGTAGATTCTCCCCAAATGGCTGCCGGCATAAAGTAAATCAAGTTTAGCAGCAGTGTAAGCACGTCTGGGATCCCAAGTGAAAGAGCGAGAAGATAAAACGGATTTCTAAAGTTAATCACCTGAGACCGATGTCGCAATATTACTACCGCGACTACCGCATAGCAAATAATTCCAGCTAAGCAAAGTAGAGTGTTGCACGCCACATATGCATGCTCCAGAAAAATCACAGCCATTGAGTTAAGACTTTTCAGATTGTAATTTAAGTACAGAACGCACCAAATGGGTTGAAATACCAGTCAGTTTCATCAGCAGCAATGGCTAATGCTAAGACGGAATATAGGGTATTTGAAAGATTAACAATAATGAGCATGAATCACTTCAGGACGTATTTAGTAATTATTTCCTCAATGTCTTAGAATCCCGCCTGTACAAACAGTGGTAGTTGCTATCGTTATTACGCCAGACATCAGCCCACACTCCTAGATAATTGGCAGCAACGCCTCAGCTAGAAAAGTAGTTTACATGCGAATTATTGAGCAATCAATGAAAACAACAGATTTTATTAAGCATATGGCAGCCCCATAATTGGGGAAACTATGAATTAGAGACGAGGACGAGCCGGAAACACAGAATAACAGACTTTGCAGGTAAAATTGCTTATAAAACCAAAACTGAGACGTAGAAATGAAATAAGTCAAAAGTCTTTCTTACTAATAATAAAACAATCTTTCTTGAAAGTGCAAAAGGGGTATCCCCGACAATGAACATAAAAATTATATTTCCCTGATAGCAACATTTTCCCTCCATTTTCAGGGTTGGTAGTCTCTGTCTCGGTGTCGGTCTCACCCCAAAGCAGAGACTTGGCTAGCCTCGGTTTCGGTCTCGCCCAAAAACCGAGACTTGGCCAGTCTCAGCCTCTGTCCCGGTCTCGCTCACCCAAAAGTCTCGGTCTGTGTTAAAGATATGTACTCGTTTTTCTTTCAAAAATGGTTTTAACAGTTCTCTGATCCAATACGTATATATGCAAGCAATAAGTATAGCTTTAAGCGCTGATTCAATGCCTATTTCTTTTCTGCTATTCCAATTTTCTACAATTATTTGTGGTAGCAGAGCTAACATGCCACGCTCTGCGGCTACCTCTGACTTTGTTTCGGATGATGCAACCTGTACTGTATGCTTGAACAATGTCCTTGAATCCCTTCCGTGCGACACCTGTCAAAGTTGGTGGTGTCTCCATTGTATCAGCCACAACACACCTGACTCACTTTCTGACCTGCTCAATGAAATACGGACATTGGGTCATGAGTTTGCATGGAGCTGTCCGAACTGTACTCCCTTGACTTTGCCACAGTGCCTTGTTGTCGGAGGCACCTTCACGCGAGACTATCTTCTCCACACCTATCACTGCGCTCCTGCTTGTTTCCAGATTCGTACCCACACCCCTATCCCTACACCAACACGCGGTACACCTTCTGAGCCGCCCCAGCCCGTCGAGCAGTCCTCGTCAACACCCATCGTTGACGATCACCTTTCAACCAATTCAGCTTCTGCCCCTCATACTTCACAGACACCACCCGCGTCACCCACCACCGATGACGCCAACCTCCTTCAACGTCTGACAGACTTGCGCCATGTCCCTCCTGGCCCAAGTTCCCCGTCAGATGTTACGCAAGTACTATTGACCCTGCTCCAACAACAAGACAAGCGCCACGAAGCTGAACTAAATCGTCTAGATCGTCAACGTCAAGAAGACCTGAACCGACACCGAGCTGAAATGGAACACATTCGCGTACTTCTACAACAACTAGCTCCACCACCCCGTCCTGCCGGAGGAAGCGATGTCTCTCAAGGTCCAGTTATTACGACAAAGCTTCCGAAGTTGCAACTCCCCAGCTTTTCTGGAGACAGGTTAGCTTGGGCTAACTTTTGGGATTCCTTCGTAGTCCACATTCATTTACGGTCAAACCTACACAACAAACAAAAGATGGATTACCTTTTACAAAGTCTCAAAGGCCCAGCATACGACAAAGTGAAAGACCTTGGTCTGCAAGGGAATCGGAACGAAGAGGCTATCGATATTCTTCAAAAAGCCTACGGAGGCCCTAATGATATCATAATGGCCAGTTGGGAAGCTCTGGGTAGTATGCCACCAGTAAAGGAAAACCTGTCAAACCTAGAAAAATTTATAGACGAAACCAGAGCTATTTCTGTATCATTGGATCGGATGGGGATTCCTTCGTCATCAATCAAAGCTTACGTCCCTCTGCTGCTGAAAAAAACTACCTGTACCAGAATTTGTCTCAATTAGCCTTGTTAACCAACCAAGAGGTCACAGATTGGTCCATGCAGGAATTTTTGGACGCCCTTACAAAAATCCATAAGTGGCAGCTTAAAGACAGGCAACGTAAGAAACCGGCAGCAGAGACAGATATATCTACAACAGAGATGCCTGCCACTGCTGCGTTCTTTCAGGGATCATCGAGAGGTGGATCCAATACTACGAAGCAAACCCCTCTCTGTCTTTTTGTGGGGATAAATCCCACTACAGTGACATATGTGCAGCCGTCTCCGATGTCAATCGCCGAGTTGAACTGGCACGGGAAAAGAAGGTATGTTTCAAATGTCTTCATCCTGACCATAACGCGAAAACCTGTAAGAGAGTAAAGACTTGCTATTACTGTAAAAGTGATAAACATAATTCGGCTTTCTGCAGACAAAGACAGAAGCCTTCAACAACCCAAACCAATCAACACATGACGACGTGGCATGAGCAGCTTATAGCGATTTCTGCCAACAACTCTGAACAATCTGAAGAAGTACTACAAGTTCAACTAGCCGGTGCTGGTGAAAAGGACGGTATCGTAATAGGTTCGTTTCCATGCCCCGTCAGAAACCCATGTTCTGGTAATACCCACACTGTCCATCTGTACCTGGATGCTGGTGCCAGGTTCACCTGCATTGACAAAGAAGTTGCTGACTGAATTGGGCTGAAGCCACTGCGAAAAGTTCAGCTTGAAACTGAAAGATTCAATAGCAAATCGACAGAAAGAGTGACGGCGGAAGTTGTGAAGTTCGTGCTTATCGGCCCTAAGAAGTTTGAGCTCCATGTCTACGCTTATTCAATACGAGACATGGCACCAAAGCTTACACTTTACCCAATCCCCTTTGATCAAGCAACTGCTACTTTCGTCAATCGCTTGAAGCCTCTCAACATGCCACCAGCATCAACACAGCAAGTGAACATTGATATTCTACTAGGAATGGACTACTGGAACCTGGTCATGGGTCCTCAAGCTATCACAAAAGCCCTGCCTGTTGGTTCGTCAATGGCTGTGTATCACACACCCCGAAGATTTTGGCGTTTCCAAGAAGTTAACCGAAGATTCATGCCAAGTTTTTCTGGCTAACACAACTCTGCATGAACCTGACATCCGGCAGTTTTGGGATCTGGAGAGCTTAGGGCTACACTCAACGGACAAAGAATTGACCACAAAAGAAAATCGCTCAACGA
>JASAND010016677.1:0-50035 GCA_030248195.1 Trissonchulus latispiculum | reverse complement strand
AATCTATATTCGGTAGAGTATCTCACTCCTATTGTGGATATTATCATTAGCACAGTTCATTGTTGTTATTATTATTATTATTCTATTATATAGTCATTGTATCTGTTGAGAATTATACTAATTCTTAATAAACTAGAGTGTGCCTTTAGAAAGCGTCTAATCTAGGGCACAGCTGTAGGATAAAGCTACTGGATCAGGATCAATCTTTTCCCTGTACAAGTAAGTGAAGGATCTCGAGTTAGAGATCTTAATCCCTGATCATTGAAGGAGCCCAGAAGAATTGTCCAGCTGTAAATCTTGATCAGTTAATCAAGATACGTATCGGAAGTCACTGTTGTGAACCGATACCGTTAAACCTCAAAGAAAGACAAACATCGACCACGCTTGTTTCCATTGATATTCTGTGAATCACCCCCTCTTGCCAAACGAACTCACAACCAAGACCCCACCCAGGTTGGCTACAAGGATACCCGATTTTGGACAAACCACCTTTTGGGAATCCTGTGTCTAAGTTTGCTGATTCCAGCAGACGCGCCGACCCTCCGTGTAAAGGATCAAGTTGCTACCGGAGCCCTAACCGACTAAGTCAAACAAAAGGCAAAGGAAAAGCAAACTTTAATTCAGATCAAAGCAACTTCATTACACATAGCAGTCCTTCATTGTTCATACGTCAGGCAATGCTGTCGAACTCCTTTCATTATTGTATCTATTTTACAGCAACCCAGAACATAGTTTTGAAGCAAAAATTGCGAACTGAAGGAAATGAAAAGTCACAGACCACCGAATGCATAAAAATTCCGATCTGTGGTGGAAATTGTCCTGTAGTCACTTCTATATAGTATCAAAGCCTTCCCGCGTCCGAGTTGAAAAAGTCTAGTCAAATAATGTTAACTCGTTTAACATAGTAGGCCAGTTAAGATGAACTTTTTATCCTTGTGCTTAGACACAAGATAATGAGCAGTTGAGAAAGAACCCGAAATCCTGCTTTCCTCACCAAGACATTGACATTGACATTATATCCTCAATATTTGATACTCTGCAGAGCTGCCGAAAATGTCTTATTACTCAGTTCATTTCATTAATCAGAAAAGAATGTACTATCGCCTTCAGATTAATGCATACAGCGTTATTGCTAATATTCTAAAGCAAGCTAAATTTAATTGAAAATCGCTACTTTATCTTTACACTGCAAAATCTTACCGTCGTTGTAAACGGAGTGATAATGTCTTCACTTGTTTTCACAAATGTTATAACTACCAAAATTGGATATAGCATGATCTGAAATAAGGCAGCCGTGAATTAAATATTACTATATTTAGTTTATTATTATAATTATTATTATTATGATTTTTAATATTATATTTATTGCCCATTTCTATTATCATTGAAACGCACTTATCGACAACGTTTTCCGCTTGCCAAAACTAATTTATGTAAAATATGGGGGAGCTAGGGAATTTAACCACTGAGCTCACGCCCCAAATTCTACAAGGGAACTGTGCGCAAGGACGCTGACCAGCGACTGCGGGTGGAGATCTTTAGTCCAGGCGGCTCTCTTTCCACCGACTTGCCTCGCCAAGGGACATGGACGATTTTTGGGGGACGCCAACGGGGCGCCAAACAAAGATTACGGAAACGCACACACGAATTATTACTTAGTACTGGATTAGCTCCGGGCTACTCCCAGAGCTCTACCTAGCTAACGGAATAAAATTAAATCAGTTTAATATTAATAAAATAAACTAAATTAAATAACAAAAGACAACTGATTGGTTTATTAGGGACAAAAAGGGCAAGGACAGTAACAGGCAAACCTTCCGGAATACCCGGAGGGGACAGTGGAAAATAGCGGGTTACCCGCAACACCGTCACAAATACAGAATACGAAGGGGGAAACAAACAGTAGGGGAGGGAACCAGCAACAATCGGGGGACAAAGGGAAAATTACAACACAACCGGGGAGGGGGTGAAAGCTAGCAAAGGTAAACACTGTGGGGACGGGGACAACCCCGCGAATTGGGAAAAGGGAAAGGAAGGGGGGAGTTAAAAGTTAGACAAAAAGAAGTAGAAAAGGGGTTAGGGATAGGAAAGATAAATTGAAAAGTAAGTTTTGAAAGGATTTTTAGGAGGAAAACAAACAGCGGAAGCACTTACTCTTTAGGTGTGGAATCGCTATTTTGCTATTTCTTAGGGTGCTGGTTACCTTTCAGGTATTTTGACTCACACGGCTTTAATCCTTTACGTAAATGGCTAAAAATTAGGAAATAACGTGCTCTTTAACATGGACAAGTCCCGTATTTTTAGATGAAAAGATAAGATAATTTTGGTTTTTACCACCATTCTTTCAGTACGTAGTCGAGACACCAGATTGGTTGCTATGGCTGGAAAGAGAGGACCGAAATGAACTTTTTTGCTTTATCAACGCGTGAGCTATCTCTTGTGGTTAAGACAATATAAGCAAGAAACCATTTGAGAGTCAAAAAACGGTCATTTTCGGTGAAAATCAGTTTCTTTTCAAAATAACTACCAAATCTATTTTGGTGAAATTATACTTGGTCGATGCACAGTCTAATTGCACATTTCCTCAAAGCCTATTAGCTGGACCTCTTTTCTTTAACCTATATATTTGGCCGAAATACCATTCTGACAAAACTGCGATTATTTAGTCTTGAACATCGATTTCTCAAAAACTACCAGACGGATTCCGGAGATTTTTGGCAGAGTGGAAATTCGCACTTCTGTGGGGGAACAATTTTGTTGGTTTATGCTAAAACTTTTTGAGTAACAAGAAATCTTAATACGAAATTGCGAAATTTCGTGTTACCGTACATTTGGCGGATTTTCTCAGCCGTTAAAACCTGTGTGAGCCAAATCCAAAAAATGTCCCTCGGCCCATATGTCCTTCATATCATGGCACAAAAAGAACTTTTGGTCGATTCCACAGTTTTAAAAATCAATGTTCAAAAATGTGGTCAATATTCAACCGTTATGTCAAAAACTTTTGCTAGGTCTCTGCTAATTTTGTTAGTAAGCATTCGTAAAATCATGTAAATGTCCTGATTCTAAGCTTTAAAACGATGTATGAAACTCTTTCCAACTCCCAAAATTGCGAAAGTACAGCGATTTAAATAATCATATCACAAAAGCACTGCACAAAGCGGTATACCCCGTTTCACCAGTTCCAAAAAACCTAAAAGGCACACCTTTTGGCAAGATTAAGATGTTAAGTCTTCAAAGGTAACGAAAATTAAATAAAACTTTAAAGGTGGTGCGGTTGTGGCTATTTTACAGTGTGAGCCGATAATTTGAAGCAATAGCAGTTCATTTATTGTGTGCAAAATAGAGTTTTTACTGCTTTATTGCGTCAGTTTACAGAGTTTTTAGAGATTCCAACACTGTTTACATTAGTTTACAATATACATGAAGTTGTGTTACTGACTGATGTTGTAGAAAAAGATTGGACTAATTTGGCTGATCGTAAATGAAAGATAAGCGCTACAACTGCATGAAATAACAGTAACCTAATGACAAATAAAATTTCAAACACCAGAATCAAATTCGGTGAATTGGACCAAGCACTGTTATCTTTTATCTATTTTCTAAAACCTAAAGTTCTAAATGTCTAGATATATTGTGGTGTATTTGTAGTCAGACTGCCGCCAGAAGAATCTACAAAAATGGGAAATAAAAACAAAAATGTTGTTAGTTGGTAAATGTGGTTGCTACTTCTGGAACATGTAGCGTACTAAAATAAGCCGCATGAGTAGCTGTAAATTATTGTCTTTAGCAGCATAGCAAATGAAAACCGAGGCATGTCGGTAAGTTTTGACGTGGTTACAAAGAGTTATCGAGCTTTAGGAGCCTTGTTGCTATGTAATGCAAACTTCATCAGAACTGCTAACAAAAGTCTTATACTGCTTTAAAATATTGCGTTGATTACCAAAATTTACGCGCTTAAGAAAAGTGCATTTGTGACCGTGAACAGTTTCACTCATTGCATTTTCACAAAGTTCACAAGTTCAAAGGCCAGGTATGAAGGCGCTTGCATTGCCGGGAACAGCTGTCCTGAGTTTATTTCTCAACTCAACCAAATTGTCAGGAATCGTAGCTGGTGCCATAAAGGAACGATGTGAGAGATTTTGACAGATCCAGTGCATGGCTTACTAGTTACAAGGAATGGATAATTTGAACAAGTAGACCCCAAAAGGGGGCATTATCTCGCCACTGAACTTGAATAGCTTCAGAAGTCATCTCGATTGCACATTATTAAACTGAAAACAGGCCAGCAGTAAGGGAACTCAGCAAATTAAGTAAAGAATTCACCAAAACTTGCATCTAAATCCGTTGTAAGGGTGCAGTTAATTTCGAGGTTTCATGGACAATTTTGTTGTTATTAAAGTGACTAAATCTCAAAATCAAATCAATCTCTAAAAACTAATCTAAGAACTACAAATGCTTTCTTCTTAGCATACTCCATCATTTTCATGAAGATATAGACGAAAACGTTAAGCTTCTTCCCGCATCAGTTAAATTTTAAACAATTTTAATAATTTTGACATTGTAATTCATTGCACGTTATTCAAAACATCAGTCTGGTCAGAAGCTAACATTCCCCGTTTCTGACCAAACTGCTTTAAGTGTTTTATGCAACAGGAACACTATGTGGCTTTATATACCTATAATAGTAACGTTTGGCTTTTTTTACTCGTCGCAAACGAAGGTATTATGTATACAAAAAGTATGAAGCTTGTCATTTGCCCTGTATTATGTACTTGTACGGAGTCTGACTGAATTCAGTGGGAATTTATTTAATTAATTAATCAATTAAATTAATTAATAAAGTTAATAGCTCGGCGCTAATGTGTTGCTTGTAAACAAAGTTAGTTTCGAGCATCAATGGCCAGCTACAGACTGGTGCCATCGCAAAAGAAACTAATTTGCATATTACGTAATGATCGAATTCCACAGTTTTTGGTCAATCAAAGGGGGACTTGCGCAAAATGCGCATTTGATAGAGGGGCCTGTGGATAAACGAGGAAGTTTTGTACAAGACAACCTTTACTTTAATAATTTTTGTACAAAGCAACCACCAATTACCAAATAATTGTGAGCAAATAAGCTCAAGTAACATAAAAAGGTATAAAGTGTCGTGGAATTCTATGAATACACTTGAATTTTGTCTAAATTGCTGCAAGACATACATGAACCCGATATTCCTGTTCTATGGACAAGTTTTGAAAGCTTTCCATTGTGAACTATTTATTTGTACTGTAAGTCTGAATCTGCAATCTTAACGAACCTCAGCCAAGATGAAAATCATAATGCAAGTCGTGCTGCCTTTGGATCTATATTAGCTGACCTATATTAGGTTTCTGCGGCTTATCTCCTTAAACTTGTTGTGTAGAAAACAGTTAAATATCTTACGTTTGCACTTGTATTTAAAAAAGCCGGCGAAAAGTGGCACCGGCTGGCCCACAAAAAATTGGGTGGGTGAACAACACCAATAGCAAATCAATGTTGAGAAACACAGCAATTTTGTAAGAAAAGCAGGCATAGGAAACATTGATAAGGATGATATGGGAGTTGAGCTGATGGTCCCGTGGTGTAGCGGTTAGCATGTCTGCTCCGGAGTATAAGGGCCGTGGTTCGATTCCCGGCTGCGCCAATTCTTTGCTTTCAATCTTGAATGAAAAGCTGAACTTTCCTCGCCCTTCTCTCTCCTAGGTCCTGGTTTCGTGGGTACAAGAATGTCTGAGGCTCCCGTCATGGGCTTGTCCTCGGTTTCTTCTTGCTCCACCAGCCTTGGTAGAAGCGCTACAATTTTTCCATCTTATAAAATCACTTTCACCGCACAAATGTTCTTTACTCCGGACGGAAGAACCAAGAACCCACGGTCCAAACCAGGTATGAACGTCAAGGGCCGTCTACGCTCTCGCCCAGAGGGGAGCTACTTCGGACGTGTTGCCCCAGGACCGGAACCACCACGACCAGAAATGTTTAGCTTGCATAGATGGCGCTTCCACATACCTTTGTCAACCTCTACCACAAATAACCGGGAACCCAGAGAGGAATCAATAGAACATTTCACCCACCTTGAAAGACCAAAATTGTCTCGAACCCATACCGTGTCACCCTCGGCAAACTTTAAATCGAATGCAAACGGTGCAGACTTCGGTTTGCAAAATTATGGCACTGCAGACCAGACATGTACAGGAGGGGCAGTTTTTTAGGGAGAGGGGGTGAAGCGGCGGCCGCAGACCGCTGACACACCGGATTTTTCCGGTTTTTTTGCCAAAAAACCGGAAAAATTCGAATTCGGGGGGAGGTGATGGACCCCTCAGAGGGGTGAGGTCCAGGTCGGCAGGTGGAAACCCCCCCCAAGCACATGTATGCTGCAGACAGACGTAGACGGGCATCGGGGCCCGAAGAATTACCCAATTCTTCTCAGAACCAACCTGAAAATTTAATTAGCAGCGATTCAAGTTTTCTATTTTCATAATGTTTCAAAGGCCAACAACAAATTGAGAGCTGCCTCAGGTCAGAACTACTCTTCAGGTAGTGAAAAGGACATTCCTAAAACGTGTTATCGATGCAAAAAGTCGAACTATCTGCCCACCGACTGCAGAGTCAAAGAAGCCGTATGAGTTGCCTGTCTTAGTAAAAAAGCGGCAAAACAATAGTGGTTCAAAGTTGATGTTTCCAAAAGGAATCACTACCTTAATATTGTATTAACTATTTTCGACTTACATTTCTGAATTACCAACTTACTTACTAATTACTTATTGATTATTATCTTGAATCCTTTCTGAAATGTGCATATTCATCCGCGCTGCACCTCAGTATAAGGTGGTGCGTAGTCCGATTTGCTTATTTCTCTTATCCAATCATGTCTCGTTTTTGCATGTCAACGTCATGTCAGACATTAGTTACGTTAGTCCAATTGCACCATTGCAGAAGTAAATGCAAATGCTCTACCATTTGTAGAAATGTAAAGTTCGTTACACATGCGACTACAAACTAAGCTTCAACTACGGCGCAGAATATAGCAAGAGAAGCAGAATGAAATCCGGATATTGTATAAATTCAAAATCGGCTACATAAGCAGGCTTATCTAACCACTGATTTTAATCTACCATCAATCCTTTCAGATTGTCTGCTATGGAAATTCAGCAAACTGCTGGGATTTTATACCTAGTTCTTGGAAGCTTCGGTTTTGTCACAACATTTTGGTGGGCACGATTTTTATAACAGTACGAAACTTCAGGAAACCGACACTGCTACTGATGGCAAATTTATGTTTTTCGGATGCAATAGTGCTCTTTTGTACAGGCGCTTACGGTGGGTGCAGGCTACTTGTTTGCAACAGATTATAAGACAGTCACCTGTGGCGATGACATAGTTGGTCTTCTGTGTTTAGTATATTGGTGGGTTGGATGTGCATTGTTTTCCATCATAGCTTTCAATCGATTTGTTTACCATGACTAAATGGACTGAACTGCCGAGATGGTTCAGTACTCCGAATCAGATCGTCTATAATGGAGTTCCTCATCTGTTCTTTTGGGTTGCCACTGGAGCCTATTTTCTGTTGGTTACACAAAATTTAACTCCTTGGAATAACCAAATAGCTACCTATAAATTTAATGTTGTCGTACAGGAGCGAATTAATACAGTCTATGGTACTGTTAGTTGCCTCATCCAAATTGTGCTAAACATATTCACTCTAAAAGCCATCAGAAACATGCGAGCGAAGCAGGTTTTTGGTATACGACAATTGAGAATGAACAGTTCCACCTTAGCAAAAGAAACGAAATTAACTTTGCAATGTATTCTTACAAGCGGAGTATTCTGTATGACGAATGTAGGGTTTTAGCTGATATTTGGACAGATTGTGGTAGATTTTAAAGTTTACCACTATGCGCTAGTTCACTTACTATGGATGAGTAATCATTGCATTAATCCGGTGATATATTGTTTTTATAACAAACCATTGGTAGATGCTATATGCGGACTTACTAGAAAGAAGACCCCAGTTCAAATTGAAACGAACGGCTTGGGGAGCATCAAGACAAGATCAGTTCCATTAACCGACACCAATCTTGACCCCACTCGATAAGAAGACAGCAGCTTACAAAGCCACTTTCAGTGTAACATTATTAAAGTAGTAAAGTGTGCACTCTGAGCAAACTGCATAATATGTTGATATTTCTGAACTTTTCCACATCTCAAACTTCAACCAAAGGTAGGGCTGGTGGCTATTTGGTGTTCCAAATGCGTTCATATTTTGGTAAGGTTCTTTTAGAGCCTCAGAAATTTCATAATCTTATACGTGGATTTTTTAAACTTCTAAATTTCGAATTTTTTGAAATTTGCTAAGGTTTTCTGATAGTAATTCCAGAACAAACTATATGTGTAGTGTCAAAAACATTATGGCACCACAACCAAAAGTGGAAATTGTGTTAATACAAATGTCGTTGGAACTATTTTTATTAATAGGTATGACTATTCGTAATAATATACAGAGATTAAAATGCAGATAATATATAATATCTAATGTATTTTGGAACAACTCCCAGATAATGTTTGTGGTGCAATCCTGGAAAAGTAGTCATTACACAAACAAGTGTACCATAGATACAGAATCTGAATCGGTCGGACTACATATTTAGATGTAAAAATAGATAAACGATACAGCACAGCACAGCTTAATAGAATTCCCGAGTACTTTGGTTCAGCAATTCCTTGAATAAGCTCAGGTTTAATTGTTTGTAAATGTTCCGCTTACCCTCATAATTCTACCTTGGTTCATACAACAGATACGCGAAGATTTGTCTGGTCACACTAGCAAAATAAAACTACCACTGACGCTCCGTGTCTTTTTTCGCAGTTCACATGATTGCAGAATAGAGCACAAGTACAAATAAAAATACATTTTCAAGAAGCACTATGATGTATGTATGGGCCTAACCAAATCCACTTCATTTCAGAAGATACTCGATTCTAACATAGACATAGAAGAAATGACGCGATATTATCGGTGATCTCATTTGCATATTTTGCAAGTGGAAAACTTGTTTAATTTAGATTGCTCACGAAAAGGACAAGTTCGAAATGTTGTTCAACATTAATAAATATTCAGCATTTCCCCTTCCCCTTAGCCTGTTGAACCAGCTTGGCCGGATCGCGCCCAGCCCGTGCCGGCCAGGGCCCGAAGGTCTAATTCACGGCGTTAAATTCAATTTCAAAAATTCAAATTCATAAAAAACGGTGTTAAGCAATAGCTAGTGCTATTTACTACATTGTAGACTGGTTAGGAAAGCTTTAATTTGATTTACTACTGTAGATAACTCAGAAAAAATTTTAATTTTCAATATACACAACAAAATTTACCCGGGTCTAAGCGGTCCCGACGGGGCATGGCTTACCTCCAAGGCCCGGTAGCTTCGGCTCTGGCTTGGGTTTCACTGCTGAAAGGGCCCAGGCCGAGCATACCGCTATAGCAACCAGCCCAGGGTGGCCCGGTGCATGCAATCCACAATAATCCGACCATGGCCCGAGATCCGCTTCCGCCAGAGTCGGAGTTTTGCCGGCAAGAATAAAGGCTCCGATGTTTCCATGAAAACTGGCCGACTCTGTAGGAATCACGCCGTCTGGGCTAAAGCTTTCAAATTTTCCTGGAATTCAGTTCATTAGCTTTTCATTGGTCGCATCCGTGGAACCTCACTATTGTGGTGTACTTAGAATAATTTAATAGAAAATCAAAAATTTCAAAATTGTCTTAAAGTTTTCGAATGAATTAGACTCTGGTAGTACCCTACCAAAACTTGAATAAACCCAAACCATCAACACTAAACGTGTTTATTTTGAGGAGGGGGGTGTGAAAAATCCAATGTTGCAACTCATGGAATAATTCACATTGTAAGTTGTGTACTATTGTGGGCTCCTAAGAATGCTAAGAGCTCATATGTTTAAGTGTTGACTGCTACGAGAGGGCTGACACAAGTAATCTGTTAGGACAATGGTACTATGCATGGAAGCATTCGAAGAGGCTCTTTATTATTATTATTATTATTATGCCAGTGCAATACACATAGATATAGAAGAGTTAATATCACTGAACAGCAGCAGACCGTTATAAAATTAACAATTAACATACATATTGCAAAGCAAGGGATCACACAGAGCCAGAGTTGGCTACTAATGTGCGTCCTCTCAAATATTTGGTTAAAGAAACTGTTTGCAAACTACGTTTAAAAATAGCTGAATTTTCACTGTTGATTACGGAGTTCGGTAATGAATTCCATATAGGTACAATGCGTGCCTGAAATTTAATTCTGAAGGGGTGGTCCATTGTTTGGTCATTCCTTCGACCTAAAGACCTTTGACCGGCTTAAATACCTAATTTAAGATTCAGCAGTTCGAAAACATGGCATTAATATGATCTTAAACTATGGTTAATATGAAGCTTAAACGGATCCATTTTGCCATTACTTAGATTTCTCTGGCGCATGTGAAAAAGTGACAACTTTTTCAATTTCCTATGTTTAACACATGAGTTCTCAATTTTTAAGGTGAAGTTACTCAATAACCGTAAGACGTAGGACTTTAATTTTGAAAACACGTTAAAATATACCCTTTGGAGAATAATACATATAAAACTCAGCGAGATCGAGAAAGTATTAGAATTTGACTAAACACTTGACCCCTTAAGTTTACTTTCGTAGATTATTTCATGATTTTATAAACGTTATTAAAAGTAGAATAACCAAGATTTAGGTTTGACTGGTAAATCTTTTTTGACCCCTGATACATGCCCGCGATAATACGTGCACTTGAGGAAATGGCTTTGATCGTACCAAACCCCTCCCTCAATAGTTCCTTCCGCGTGTTAGCACATGATCCTAGCATCCACATTCTAAGCAATATCAATGTTAGTTGCTCAGTCTTTTTTGACGAACTCCACAAGAAAATTTACCATTCTCATCCAGCGCTGCTTTCCAAGCCAATTAATGGTATAATCCGGGAAAACACAATACATAGGGAGAAGCCAGCCCCAAAGAAACAAAGTTAACACAATTTGTACTGTATTTTGTGCGCTAAGCTAATCTTTATAGGATGGTCAGAGCTTAAAAATTTTTCCAACCAGCTAAATTACGTGTATCTTGCAGAATTTTGTAGTATCCTACCATTCTTTACGAAAACTGTCCAATAACAGAACTACGTCCACTTAAATTGAAGACGGACGCCCAGCTGTAGAAACATTAAAATACCCTATTGTTGACACATTTTTAATCCAAAGCCCTCGACGCCGAGATTATTCATGTACTTGGCCTAAACGCACCAGTTTTTGAGAATGTCCAAAGCAAGAATTTTTTATTATGGTGGTATTACTAATTACTTGAATAGCCCATTTCAGGTTCAAATGAGTAATTTTGAAATTTTCACAGAAGTTAATCATAAAGAAAGTATAAAATAGAAAGAGAATAGCAAAAATAAACATTTTCGCATCCGAAAATACACCACAAGTACCAGACACTCTAGTAAATAGACAATTAACGATTTTAGAGGTTTTGAAGGGCATTTTACTGTGTTTTTAAGGAAAAACAAAGAAACTCTTCCAGAAAGGAAATAGAAGGAGAGAGTAGCGTCGTCCGCTACTGCCTAAAAACCACAGTTCTCGTGTATAGTCAAAATAGAAAATACGAAAGAAGCAACAACTGCAAGGGGGAAAAGCATTATCAATGATCGCGCCCTAAGGTGGAAAGAGGACGGGGTCTAGTTAAGCTTCTGGATCGAGCCTGCTATCAAAACAGTTTCGGACGTGCTTCTTGGACGAGGAGAATGTGAGGACGTTCTCCAAACTACTAGAAAGGAGGGTAAAATGGTTCCTCAGGGACCCAGGTTACACGACGATTTCACACGACTATCGCGCTGTTGATGCCTATAGACAATTGACATACGCATTTAAATAAAGTAGCCCATACACACAAGCCAATGCCTGATTGACCCTATAAGGGGGAGGGGGTTAGGAATCCTAAGATAGAAGAACTCTACGTCCGAAACGTAGCGTTGGCTATCTGCGCAAATTACCTACTTCGTGCAAATCAGGAGAAAGAACAACCTAGCTTTGTTCATGTGATATGCAATCGAGATGACAATTAAGTCCCACACAATTTAGGCTGGCTCAACAATATGCTAATAGCTTTTAATCAATAAGTCCACATTGATACAAACATTACGACCAGCTCATCCGGAGTTCGTAGAGGATGCAAGAACACCCGAAACATAATTCTTTAACTTCTTCTAAAAGTTACACATCACATCCTCCCCCACCCTTTTTCAGTTAACCAAAGGCAGGAGAAAACGTTGAATTCATACAAAATAAAAACAAACGAATAATATTATATATGTATATAATATAGATAACTAAATAACAATTACAGTAGTATACAGTTAAGTCCAACACAATTTAGGGTGGCCCAACAATACGTTAATAGCTTTTACCTTAATAAAAGCATTACGACCACCTCATCCGGAGTAAGAACATGCAAGATCATGCAAGAACACCCGACACTTATAACTTTTTAACTTCTTCTAAAAGCTGCACATCACAGTTCAAACTTGGAGCGAGTTACAAAGCTGGCATATTATATGGGTGTCCCCACAAATAACCGCTTAAGAAAACAGTTACAAAATGAGAGGGGAAAGTCTCTTCAAAATGAATCTCCCCAAAGGCGGCGCTTACATAAAATATATAATCATTTATATAAATGGTGAAAAATGAGGGTGAAAGGAAATTCAGAGTGAGCCTAGGTAAGTAAAATTTTCGGTGACGGGTTAAAGCAACAAATAACAAGAATACTTCTTGCTTCTTGCTTCGCCTGATTTTCTTTTCGGCAATATCTGGCCAAAATTATCACAGCTTCCACAAAGTGATGCCAATATTTTGGAACTATTAACAGCGTTTGACGTCTAGCACTGCCATCTGACCTATTTTCAATATAAGAATTCTTAAATTAGATCTTTAGGGGGGGCTGGTAATTTTGAAGATTGGGTGGTAATGTTGTGGTAATTTACTATTCGGAAGATAGCCTGCTGTAAATTGAGCACATCAATTAATTAATTGGAATTAATTTGGGATTATGGTAACTTCGAACGTGTACCTATATAAATTACATTGGTGGGGCTAATGAGTTATGTTGAATTAAAGCACCGCTATCAGTCAACTTCACAGAATTAATGACAGACACAAATGGGTACAAAAACCCTGTTGAGTGAAGAAATTTCTGTCGTTATCAAAACAGACTTTGGCGAGAGAATGTGTGTATTAAGTACAACTGTACTACTTTTAGGCCAACACATAAAATTTCTGAAGACGGTGCTTTGCGAACACAGCCACTGCAAGACTGATCTAAGAGGAAATTTGACTTTTTCATTTTGCCATCCAGAGAATAAAAAAGAATGCAGGACTGGAAAGCATTTTTGCATTCTAATTTGGCATTAGCTGTATACAGCTTATGATAATTCGTATGGACAAGCTTGCCTTGAAATTATCAATAGCATCCGTTTTGTTAGTATAGGTAAAAATTTGGCACATTTTTAACAGTCAAAAATACAACATCAACACAACAAAATGGTGCGAGCTCGAAAGCAAGCATACTAGGCCAGTTTTTTAGAAATCTTCTTCTTATTTCTAGGATAGGTTGCTAATAACGCTTTAGAGTCTTCGGTTTCCGTACTGCCTTCTATCTTCAAATCTTAACACACCATATCCAGCAGGAGATTCGTTGTTTTCATTAAGGTGAAACACTTGTTCACGCTTTTGACTCTGACCACATTGTCGGCGTTTAAGAACTTGGTACAAAAATATCAGCATTAGCCAGAATCCTTGCAAACCGTTCATAAGAGTGAACAAGTAATGCATGGCATTACTGTCAACTGAAATGCCAGTTATAAAGGAGAAAATCTGAAGCAAGCATGACAAAATAATGTTCGTTATATAGTATGTAATAATGTCTAGTCATTGAAACTTGTGATTGATCAACAATAATGCCAAATGCTGTCCACAAGAGACTGAAACTCTTAGACTTTTTGTTGGCTACTGCAGCTCCTCATGAGTGTGACACCCTGGCTTTAACTTATTTACCTTTTTTTCGTTGGTTTGCTAAGCAGCCCTCATTATCCTCTATTCAGTTTATACTTACCCAGGGAACCCCTGTTAACAGCATCATAGAGGCAATCAGTAGAATTTTCTGAATAGGTCCTATTCGGTTATTAACGTGGCGATTAGGTGATTGTTTTCTCGTACCCAACACTCTGAAGACAACCACCAATAAAATGATTAGGCTTCCCAGTGCGCAAATAGAAGCAGGCAGTACTACGAGATAAGCAATGAAGGTTGGCTGAAGCCAGCAGCTAAAATATTTCAGAAGTTTCAACTGGCTGCAACAACTAAAGACCTGCATCCAAGTAAGAATTGGTTAAGCTGGTTAATGTTAACTGAAGTCGCTTCAGAGTTTCACGTTTACGAATTTTTGGAATTTGTTAGTCAAAACTAATTGGTAGGACATTTCTTGTCTCCAAGTCCTAGGTCAGCTTAACTCACTCTACACGGTAAGATTACAAAGGGCAAAGTTTTAAATAGTTTTCAAGTCTTACTTACAATCTGTCGTGCCTGTCGTACAGATTGGATTGTAAGCTGTAAGTGATTATTACAATCAGACCTGCGATCCCTAAACAAATGCAATAATCCAAGCAATAAATCTCAATACTTAGCTTTGAATAATATTCTAATGCTACTTTCTTGAAATATCAGTGCTTTTAGAGGACTTATGGAGGCTTTATATGCTTCCAGAGTCAAAATTAACCTTTGCCTGCAGGTCACGCTACAACCATTTGATGGAATGCAATCAGTGTTCTCTTAAAACAATTAAACGTTGGGACTGTGCTTGTTCAAAAACGAACAAAGAAAAAATACACTTATCTTAGTTTCTTGGTTCTCAAAAACCTGATTTCCCTGGTGTTCCTTAGAATGTGAATATTTCGTGTATGAGAAACATAGAAGACTTTTGTTTGCTTTAGGTTTATTTGAACGAACAAAATATAAACGAAATTAATTACAAACGGACTAACCTAAGCTTGCCCCAGATGAAACGAATGAAAAGTACGGAATGTTGAGAAAATGGCTGGTCCGATAAATCAGCACAAAATTTCGATAAAAATGTAGTGCTCGTACAAACCCAAGAGATAATACTGACAAAACGAGGAAGTGCAGAAATGCCGCAGATCTGACACATGAAGTATTGCTTTGTAGAAGTCTTTGCTGGTCCGCCATCAAAAGGTAGAATAACAAGAATAGCACGGAAATCGAATAAATAAACGCTAGCTGAATCGATGATTTGCTTTGATATACAGCAGTAAGTGTTTCCTTCTCCTGCCTGCAAAACGCTATTCAAATATGTATTTGGTAGTGAATCTGATGAGAAGCTCAATTTTTGGTTATAACTATCACGGTATATATATATATATATATATATATATATCTATTTATATATATATATATATATATATATATATATATATATATAATATATATATATAATATATATATAATATATATCATATATATCATATATATATATATATACATTTAACAAGTTTGTGCAAATTAAAACCGAAATAAAATTAGAAGTAGTTAAATGCAGTACGTTTTAAAATTTTGTCATAAAAGATGGCGTACAAAAACATCCTTGAGAAAACCTACATAATTTCCTTCACAGAATGACCAAGTAAGATCAGACTGCACAGCAGTGAGAGCGCACAGCAAAAGTCTCCCAAAATGCTGATACTCTGATTACAAACCGTTGGATCTTGTTCAAAGTAATCCTGAATAAAACATGGATAAAGTAATGGGCAATAAAATTTACATTAAATTCATTAGATACAATAGAAAACTAGAAAACCTTCCTAAACGAGTTTTCAGTGCTGTATATACTAAAGAAGTTACTGTTTTCATGTGAATCCAAAATAAGAAAAAATAAGTTGTATTTTATCCTGGATTTACCTATGCATCTGTCCTTGAGGATGTGTTTCTAATTTTGCCGTCAGAATAAATAGTTAATCTCCATTTTATGAAAGGCTAAAATTCGCAAATTGTTAGAAGCTGTCATGCTCGTATTTGTCTCTTCCAATCTGCCACAAGGTGTAGTTTTTCATTATCAGGAAGTGAGTAATCAAACTTGGAGCAGATTGCAAAAGATATCCCTGGTGAAGACTACAGTCTTGTAAAAAGTGCAAGACTTAACCTCTAATTTTACTGCTAGGAGGATACCCAAATATTCGTTTAACGAAAATAAACACGTTAAGAAATCACATTGCTAAAGTTTTGCGCCTGTGATTTGCAGTATATAACGAAATTAACTACTTTGGCAGCACCCAAGTTTGCCTTAGCTTCATTTCAAGTAAAAACGGAAAGTCAATGTGTTGTTTCTAAGAATTTTATCTATAATTCGGATTTCCTCTTGTAAGCTAGCGTAAAGTCATAGTACTGGAACTGGCGAATTCGGTTCGTACAGATAGCGTATCGGCGGGTCAAGCAACTATAGTTCAGTGTGATGGAATGTTTTCAGTTTTAGAGAAATTTATATACTTATGTTTATACAAAACTAGACTTTAATTAGTTAATAATCTTACTGCAATGATTCCAAAATCTGTCAAGTGGTTGCACTGACATTGATAGCGGTTATGCCCGACAAAAGCATCAGAACATCCATTTTGTTTCCATGTTTTTGTTTCATAGTCATAATATCCACAGTGATAACTTCGATGAATTGTTTGCTGGAACAAACGATAAACTGGAAATGGCAATTAGAGAAACTTTCAATGCTTACTAGCTAACCATAATAAGGCAACACTAAGATAAATGAATACAACCATAGTACAATATAATCTATATCAAACGATAGATTTGGCTTCCTCAAGACTTTGTTTCATATTAGATTTCGTTGAACTGAAGGAAGATCCTGTCGAACAGCATTTTTGCGTAATTCTAACATTTTTGACAAAGCTTTTTGGATCTGTTTACGCATTGCTAACGATGAACATACCGCAATCTAAAACTTCTAAAAAGCAGAATTTCAAACAGGGTATATTACAAATACGTTGGTTTTGTGTGTGAGTGGAAAATTACTTTTCAAATCGTGAATCAGTAAGAGTTGTACCAGGGGCTTATTTCATAAAACTACATTAGTTATATTACATGTCCTACCATTAAAATGTAGCTACATTACATTTGCTACACTTTTGGTTTTCATAAAACAAATGTACGTTTTACAAAGTGATGTAACTGCATTACGTTTGCGAAATTCCTTTTGATGTAATTTTATTAAATTTTGCATTCTGTGTTCATTTAGCCAATACATTAAGGTAACATGCATTCATACATCCATTTGTGTTGCTACAATGTTACATAGTAATCACTTTTAGAAATACACTTCACTGTTCACATCAGTTACATTTCGTTGACCTTACGTATTATTTACAACAGCTGCATATTTTACTTAAAAATTATGTATCGTTTAATGCGCACAACAAAGAATGCATAGTTAAGTTATGAACTGAATTTCAATTTTCTTTGCGGTGAATTCAATGAGCACAAAATTGCGAATTCTTGGAGGGCCGGGAGCATACATTAACACGGGTTCCGATTCTGGGGGGGTCTACCATGACCTCGTCGATGGGTCTACCCCTGAAAAATTCCAAAATTTTAAGAGGGTCTGCCCCAAAATTAATAAAAATTGCGAATTTTTAAAATTTTTGACCAAAAAGTAGTAAAAATGACAATTTTTAGCGATTTTTACAAATTTTTTGGAAAAAATCGCTAACATTTACTAAAAAATTACCTATTTTTGGTAAAAATCGCTAAGGGGTCTACCCTTTTTTCCTTTCTGGACGAGAGGGTCTGCCCTTTTTTCTTTTTCGCTGAGGGGGTCTACCAGTTGTTTGTCGGACTGGGGGGGCTGCCCCCCCATTCTCCCCACGTTATCCTATGGCCGGGAGGAGGGGTAACTAAGGTATTATATACTGTTATTATTCAGCGAGTCCTGATTTTCTCCAGCTCTCCTATTGCTCCCATCTGGCAGAACTACGGACAACTTACGGACAGATTCTCCCAATCCCAGCGCTTGTAATCCTGGATGATTACCGTCTTTACTAAAGGGAAATTTGAAGGTGCCTGTTACTACCATAACTGTGCTTGGGGGTGTTCACCCTCCAGACCTGGAGCTTAACCCCCCGAGAGGTACCTCACCCCCCAGAATCCGGATTTTTTCGGTTTTTTGGGCAAAAAACCGGAAAAATCCGGTTTTCCGCCCCCTGAACTTCCCCTCCTGCACATGTCTGATCATTTCTCCAAAGTACCACTACTGAAACTCTGCAAATTACAAAGGAGTGAGTGTTCCCACTTGTAGTAAGTTAGGTTTATCTGGCAAAAATCGTCAAATTTAATTAATTAAAACAAACTGCATTTGAAAAATCAACTTGCAAATGCGAGAGTGTATCAAGCTTAGAAACCAACTTTATGGTTAGAGTTGCAAGGGCCATCGCCCTACTTAATTAATGCACATGAATGCTTTCTAATTGAAAATCGTGTACATTAGGAAGCATACAGGTGAAGACAATCATTAGTCTAAATGCTTAATTAAAAATTGAAACGGCTCAACATCTTGGGATGTCTATGTTTACTCACTAAATTATCATCAACAAGAAGTCGGATTTTGACATAACTGTTGCCGGGAAAGTTAGTTCCAGATTTCAGATTAACCACGTATGAAGAAACTGTCAGATTTGAAGCAAGCAGAAAACCTCGTTTACAGTCAGGAATTATAATTTCCATGCTCTTGAAGTACACAGGATTTCGCCAAATGCGGAAATCATACCGAGGTTCACTGTCTAAAACATTTTTATCAAAAGCTTATTTATCCTCGAAACTTCGATGTTGCATTGAATAAAAACACATTTTATTTAATTACTATTTTATAATTTATGGTTTATAAGACAACAATCAACGGCAGGAAAGGTTTGCAATGTTGATTTCTGTGTTTTAGGTGGTGATTCCTTTTGGAGATATCACTTTGAACCGATATTTGCTCATACATAAAAAGCCATTTTACAACAAACTGTAGCTTAACAATCACTCTTTTTAATGAATACAATGCAACTAATTTTGCTTAAATAAATTTTAACGGATTTTTTGAAGAAGTGCAATTTTCAGGTTTTGCAAGGTTGAAGTAAACTTTTTGTGAGATAATGGCTATATCTTTCGATGCCGCTATCAAATGGGTGGGAACCCTGTTTTAATGATTGTATCATCGCTCTTCGTTATAGAGAAGTTAGCTAAAATGCTAAGCGCAACCTGGATTTTGCTACTTTTTCCAAATTTAGCAAGCACAACTAGCTTGATGACAGCAATTGGAGCAACTAAAATGGGTCCCTGGGTATTTTTGTGTAGAATGCATGTGCTAGGGGCAGTGGTCAAGGTCGCGTAGCAAATTCTCCACTATTGCTGGAAAAAACATTGGTCAGGTTTTTTGTAAAAACGACATTTTTTATGATAGCAGCCATTGGAAACTGACAATGCGACCGATGTTTGGCCTCTATGAGACATTCAAATCGACACCTTTAGTTCAATTTTACGGCCTGTATAGATTAAGTAGTAATGCATTATTTGATTTCTGCAAAAACGAAAACATTTGGAAGACAAAATAAGAAGGTTGGCTATGTCTCAAGATAGAGAAAAGCTAGAAAGTTGCTTCAAAAGGCAAACATGTAGGGCAGAACGAGATGGATATAGTTGTGAATTGGCAACTGCTGTCAAATTTACAAAAGTTGGCAAAATTTGTCCAGAACGCAAATGTCGTAGTTTTGAAACGGGATTGCGCGGTGGGTATTTTAATGCTGAAAAACTTATTTTTAAAAGTTTCATCAAATTTCATCTTGATTTGAGCCGTCAACCAACAATATGTACCCAAAAGATGTCACCACCTTAACTATGTATCAAAACATTTGGGAATGTTTATACAAAACACTGGCAGCACTGGCAAAAATATGTAGCACTACCTGTGAGAGACTAGCCTGACTAATACCGACATCCCAACAAGTTCGCCTGCGGATTAATGGTGGCACGCGCAAGCAATCGGGTTCTGCTTTGTCCTAAACTTCCTCCACTAATCTTAGTGCATAGACTGGATTCAAGATGATTATGTAATGAGTGCTCAGTGAATGTCGAAGACTGTTTAATTTAATGTACCGCACGCCCAGTGTTTTGGTAGCCATAATGGTTAGTACCTTTTGACATAGACAATCTCGCAGCATATATCTCTGCAAGTTACACACTCAAGCCTCATTGTGTATTTCCAACTGCACAAAAAGTCAATATTAGCTTTAGCTTCATCAGTTTCATCAGTTTCAACATCAGTTCCCCAACCTGGGTTAACCCAGATACAGTTCTGGGCTAACGGGTTCTCTAAAACCTGGCAGTTTATATTAAATTTAAGCGTATTTAATCCTCCATAGCAAGGAACGCCACAGTTACATAGCTTCATTGAAGTGGTCTGGGTTCGAACTCAAACTTTAATCTGCTAACAGACACATTTAGTTTACCACTGGATGGACAAATCACTCGTCTAGGTATCTCGATGCTTCCCAGGACAAAGGCATCTGTATTGTTGCCAGCGTATATGGCTTCCAGCACGGCGTTGCTGTCAAGTATTATTCCAGTTTGAACCTCAAATTGGCTGCAATCGGACTGCACTACAACACTGTCCAAGTTTCTACCCAAAAATTCAGCATTAGAGGATCCTTTTTCAGGAAACGGAATATTGGTATTGGTAGTCAACATTTCCAAGGAAAGCATTAATCTAAACAATCATTTGATCCGCAGTGACCAACGTTGCTCATACGATGAGGCAGTAAACATGAGCGCAAGGCTTACAGAAGCAACGTTGTCTTAGACTAACTGTTAACTTTTGCGCAATCCTTTATCTAAACCTTCGCATTAACCTTTGTTTTAACGACATTAACCCAGGACCGAATTCTGACCTAATTCTTACACTTCAAACAGTATGTTTTCAGCTGCTTACTGCGTACATTAGTACCAAAAATTAGTAATCACGAATTTTCTGAATCTGCCGGGCAATGGCTTGGAAGTGTCGACTGACATCCAGCCCCAAATACCTATCACCGGCGAAATTAAATGACCAACTGTGGCCACTTTCCGATATTTGGTGTCAGCTGATGATATCCTACTTCTTGTAAATATGTAACTCGACTCTCTCCTCACCATGTCCGCGTGTTTGTTGTGTAACAAAAATAGGTGTGAATTACGTGTGTGAAGAAACAACAGCAAAATTATAATTAATAATATATATTGATTATATATTAATTATAAGTAATAATATAATTAATTAGATTCCAATTACCATTCAGGGTTTTATGATTCCGAACATATGTATGTTACTTCGCTTAACATTTGAAGCATCAAGCACCGTACCTGTAGGATGAGTTGTAAATATCAGCCGTCCGTATCGCATCAATGCTTGCATCAGCCATGACGTCAACCGTCTTGTAAATATTCATGAACACCTTCAAACAGTAATTAATTATCCAAGTGTCCCGAACAAAATTAGGATAATCGAGTATTGGATCAGAGCCCCTTCTGGCTAATAGGTAACAAAACAGCTTGAAATACTCACTTTGTCCGACTGTTGTCTAAAGGAGGAGGCACGTTAATTTACTTACAGTACGGTTAGTATCAGGTATCATTGAAATATGCAGCAAAGTTTGAACAACCAAGTCAACATCCAAGGGATTTATTCTGTACACAATGTCTTGCACTCTTTGCCTCAACCGCGTTGAGACATTCTCAACATTATCTTTAGTCACATTAGTCTAAAATGATATAGTTATCATGGTGATAATGAATAAAAATAATTCACAATACTTATCACCAGACACAGTCAATCAGAGAAGGGATGTTATGCCAGGTAGACAGGTTGACTTGTAGACTTTAGTTCATTGCAGAACGTTGATAACAATTGACATGCATTTGTAATTTATTTGAAAGGTTTGCATTTGTTTTGCAGAAAAGTGTTTTTAGTAGTCAAGCTATAACTGGAATGTAAGCAAATGGGTAGTGGCCAGAAGCTTAGCGTGACATAGATGCATAGGCAGTGTTCTTCATAAGGAGTGATGCTAATGCTAATGTTTGTGGACAAGAAACACAACGTTTGCTATCTCACTTGTGCTAATTTCTCCAAAACAGGATCAGGAGATCTGTAGGAGATTGAGGTAGAGGTTTCAAACACAGGAATTGAGGTAGAGGTTTCAAACACAGGACTCGTATCGCCTCCAGCATTCGAATATGGAATCCAGTTCGAACACTCACAGGAGTTGAAATACCTCTCGACATGACTTGCTGAACAGTTGAGAGCCCTGAAAGTGTAACAAAGATATTGTAGCGAGTAATCAAATAGCGAAGTTTCATTCCACATCCTGGTTGCCTAGTATGCGTACTCATGCTTAGTGCTTCCAATAAAATTTTGAACGTTCCGAAAGTTCAAGCTTCTGTAATTAGTTCGAATCAAGTTCAACGAAGACTGCCTTTTAAAATGACTGAGGACCGTCCAAATTTGGTTATTATATATAATCTGGAAACAGTGTACTTTTGCAAATGCTTTTCTATCACTTTAATTCCCATAACTACTGCCGGAAAATCAAAACAAAGTTATCGGACATGGAAAAATGATCATAAATCTTAACGCATTCAGTGCGCTGAATTGAATAAGTCAATGAAAGTGCATGGCAAAAAAGCAAAACAAGGGGCCCACACCTTAACAATGGGGGTATGGGGAGTACGGGACCCCTCAAAAATTGGAGGTTCGGTACCAGAGCTAGCAAAATAAGGGCCAAGGGACAAGGGGCAGTGCAAGAAAAGGCAGGTCAAACTAAATATTAATGGAAATTTTAACCAAAGATAGCCAAAAGTTTATTAACTTTCGAAACTTTTCCAAAAAATCGGGAAAACCTGCTTATTTTGCTTTAAAAGGGCTGTAAAACAGACAATTTATCGCTAATTTCGCTTAAAATTTGCAAAAATTGT
Organism: Trissonchulus latispiculum; assembly: GCA_030248195.1. Taxonomy (NCBI): domain Eukaryota; kingdom Metazoa; phylum Nematoda; class Enoplea; order Enoplida; family Ironidae; genus Trissonchulus; species Trissonchulus latispiculum. The sequence goes on along the minus strand of JASAND010016677.1, from coordinate 26,883 downwards.
GCTTTTTCAGGAAAATTATCTGCTTGGACCCTCCCCCCCAAATTTTAGATCAGATACAAGGGCAGGTAAAATTTGGCCTAAAACAACTACAGGACCTCGTAGGAACCAGTACCCTTGTTAATGTATGAAGGTGACCCCTAAAAACAAATATTTCTGCAGCTGAACTTTTGGAAAGAAAATAATATACGCATAATGCAACGCAAAGGTTAGGAAATGGCGTTGACTAATGCTGCTGGGGGGGCATGTACCCCACTAAACAGAGATCCCACAGGTGTCCCCTGGCACCCGGGACGGGTTCCAAACCCCGGGAAACACTGCTGTGTTGGATTAATTCTGAAGCACCTGGAGTCTTTAAATTATGCAACCGATCGATTGAATCTGAGTCTAATCCCTCACATCCTTTCCGTCCTGGATTTCTGATGTCTGCACCTACCAATGCGAAAACGTCTGCTGGTCGCTGGGCAAGTGGACGTCAAAGTACACTCGACCTCTAGTAGCTATTCCAAGGTGATCGTCCCGGAAGATAACAACAACCACTACACTGCTTGGAAACAATTCTTTGGCTGAATACGCTGCGTCGAACTTCTTGCTGTCATTAAGTGCTCGTTTTGTATAAATTTGATCAAATTTTCTGGTGACGCTTTAAACTTTCGTCATCAGTTTGTTGTCCATTATCAAGTCAAAAGATAAAATAGGATTGGATTGAGATGTACCCTCAAAGGGTATTTCAGTATTAGACATAGCGTTTGCGGCCAGGCGATCCGATCCGGTATGAGCCTGAACCAAGCAGTCATTTCACATTTGTATTGAAAATTTGGCGATGCAAGTGAAAATGAGTTGATCACATTTTTGGGGGTTTTTCGTTGCAGTGAGTTCCAATTTAAACAGCTATTCATTACTCATTCATCATTGGAATTAGTAAATCGTTTATAATTGCAGGCGAACATTTTTCTTGTTCACGCTTATAACCAAACTAAAGTCCGGCCACAAAATGTAGGGAGCGAAATTGTTTAATTTATAATAAATTAGCGGTACATTTTTTCTGCAGCAATGTGTGCATTTTTTGAACCGTCATGGCATGAACTTTTTTTGGCAGAAAAAGAAATTTGGAGAAGTCAAAGTTCGTCAAAAGATGCCAAAAGTCAAATGTCAAAAGAAGATTAATTTATTTAAATTTTGAAATTGAATTTGAATTTTTAAACAATAAAACTATTTAAACAATAAACTATTGTCACTTTTTCGCGTGCACCAGAGTCCGTGCGCCAAATCTCACAAATGGCAGAATGAGTCCGTCCAAGCTTTATATCAATCGAATCAATCGAATTTTTAAGTATTATAGTTTAGTAAAAATTCAAATTTTAATACTTCAGAAATCTATTAAATTTTTAAAGACCTAATTTAAAATTCCGATTCCTACAAATCACAGTCCGGAAACATGGCAATAATATTACATAGAGCTTGCACGGATCCATTTTGCCATTAGTGAGGTTTCTCTGGCGCACGCGAAAAGGTGACAACTTTTCTAATTTCCTATGTTTAACACATGAGATCTCAAATTTGGGGTAAAATTACTCAATAACCGTAAGACTTGCGATTTTAATTTAAAACTAGTTGAAATATACCGTTTGATAAGTAAAACATGTAAGGATCAGGGAGATTGTAGGAAGTAGAAAAAAGGAGCAAAAAATGGTTCCCTCCCCCAAAAAACTTGATTAACTCCATTGGTTTAATTTCGCGAACGGGCCCTTATATTGTAAAGGTAAAAGTAAGGTAAAGTGGTCTCCGGAGGTAGCTCCAACCTACAGAAGGTTATAGGGTACCGGTGCTTATCTCAGGGTTCTCAGCTCGAAGCAGTGGAGTAACAACTCAAATGTTGACTACATCTGGAAGGGTGAGCCAGCCCTTCATCAGGCATGACATCAGCGCACAGACTCCTGCTACCTTCCCATTTTCCGACCAATTAAAGATAGATAGCTGGGTTGGTTAGACCCAGTGCGGACAGATATGGTGTTTCATATTGGATATACCCTTATATATTGTTTAGGATTCTTCTGGATAAGAAAACATAAGATTCGCCAAGATCCACGCTATTGAATAGAAACCTTTGTCAACACAACTTCCTATTATTCTCAAAACCGTGTAACAGAAAATAATCAACATTTAAAGTATAGGGTTCATTCCATAACAAGCAATAATAGCTCTTGGCAACTATATTTGGCCGAAGACTATCAAATTGCAAGAGTTAACAAAATTAGTTGCTTACTCAGGAGGCAGTTGAGGACTGTACTTGCAGTAGAAGTAAGTATAGTCACGAGTTGTGGATATGTTACATGCAATTTCAGCATCTGCCGTATATGTCATCTAAAATTAAACAATGGACTACACCGAAATAAATAATATTTGTTGAACATTTGCCGTAATTATTATTAATATTTATCATTATTATTATTATTATTATTATTATTATTATTATTATTATTATTAATTATCAATTTTCCACTAACAGTTTGCCGGTTTCATTCATGAACCATAAATTTCTTTTACTTCCTTTCAAGGTTTGTATCTCTTCCTAAATTTTGGACGCAGTTCTATCTAAGCCAGAGCGAAACAAATCTTAAATGCAATACGAAGGTGTTGTCGGCTCTTCACAAAAATTAAAAAGCTTTATTTTCGAGTAGCATTTTCTGACCCAGTTTCGCCCGCGTCTCAGCAGGGTTCTACTTGAAATCTATTCCGAACAATAACATATAATGAATCTATGCCTAGAATAACTAACTTGCAGCATGGGAGCGCTAGCTTTTAAACAGCCACCACGAATACCCTCCGCGGGACAATATCCATTTTCCTGATAATGCATTGCCGGAACATAGTAAATCTGACTCAATGCAAACCATATACTCAATGCATTCAAGTCAGTCAAAATAGTCATATTGGAAATGTCTCTGTTGTCGAATCCAATACAAACTATGCCACCAGGTACATATGCATAATATTCATATTCATAATCAATCACAATCCTTTCACAATCGTTGTAATCAAAGCTGAGCTCAACCAGGTTTGAATTCCATGTCTTAAAGTTAATTTAAGACTTGTTATGTAAAGCACGTATAGTAACGACTACTACTAATTAACTCTGGAAATGATTTATTTGTTCACTCATCGCGTAGTTTTGCAAGTGCTGAATCTTTTTTAAAGAGTATTAGGAACAGAACATTTCTTTTTGATTTTAAGGTTCGAACCAGAAATTATATTGGCTGAAATTAATTCAATCTTTTCCTGGCAAATTCCGATTCCTTGCGCTTGTAGTACTTCTTCTGGTTTTGGGACTGTCAGCTCAAGCTCTTGCATGTAGGGTTATTGCCAGCGTGTCTGGTCTAACATTCAGCTTTCAGTCAAAGTTGTGTTCTGGGCCAGCAGGTTGATAGTTTTGTTTTTAGCGTTACGTCCACAAAAATTAGAATGATAGTAAATGGTGGATAGCTTTAAAATTATTTTAAGCTGTTTTGAACATCTTCTGGTATTCTTGAAGTGTTCTAAAAACTACTAGTTTGAACCAGTAACAGCTACTGGACCTGTCTGTAGTTTTGAAAGTGCTCCAAAGTACGATCTGACTCAAAGTGCTCTAGATATTCGACTTGTATGTTCCCACTGCTAGGAACCCACCAAAAACTTCCAAGCTACAGCTAATGTTGAATTTTTAGACACTGGTTCTAATTCTAAGAGTTAGTAACCTCACAACGAGCTTTCAAATGACACACATATTGGGGGTATTAAATCAAATTTTTAAAATCTGGAAAATCCGGTTTTCGTGAATCCCGGGAATTGAGTGCATTTTCAAGAGTTAATTCTATTACAAAAGTTGGCTGGGTATTAGGGAAAATTTTGAAAACCCGGAATTCCGTAAATTGCTCGCATTTTCGTGAAAGCTTGTAAGAGCAAAAACTGTGCTGCCGGACCAGCCCTTTTCAATTGTAGAAGCAATATTTGGATATCGATAAAAATAGAGCGAAGAACTAAAAATCTTAGCTTTTCCTTAAATTAGTCACTGAATTCCGGATTCCTTTTTGAATTTTCGAAATATCGAGTTCCTGAGGATTCGAAAAATATACACATTGTTGGGGTTTATTTCTAAGGATACTCTGCCATAAACGGTCAAAATTTGTACACTCATTTTTTAGTTGTAGTATAGTAACCTTAACTAATTCGGTTTTACGTGTACAGCCTAAGATACTGGGAAACCCCAGATTTACAACACCAGCATAGCTTTCAAATAAGGTTAAACTATGCAATTAAGACAATTCTCTATATGTTCACTTACCACAGGCTTGAAATCGGAACTCTGATATGCAGCTTTAAATGATATCTTCTTTAAAAAGTTGCTAACTTTTACAGCCACGTCCTTCATCGCTGCAGCAGATCTTGGTAGATTTCCATGCCTGTGCACTGTACTCCTAGAAACGTACAACCGGGCTTAATTGACACAATTATGTAAATCAAACCGCAATCTTTGCCATAACATTGCGTACATGACGTTGCAAAAATACATAACGTGCAGTTACCTCAAGAATCGTGTGAAGTTAGCGCACGCATTTAATTAACAACCTTGAAGTTATTGAAAAGTAGAATACACTCAGTTGTTTCGCGGTTCGGACTAAATTAGTCAGTCTGTTGGCTACTTGTCAAATTAGTGCGCAGTACTGTTGGGTTAGAGTGGTGTAATCATTAGGTTTGAAGTTTTGGACGGGGTTTTTTCTGAGAAATCGCTTCGTGAGATTTGTGGGTCACTAGTGTAATGTGGGTGATAGCGACTGCGCTATCACCCCCCCTTTCCAACATTTACATTTCACCTTTTTCCATTTTTCTCCCAAAATTCCCAAAAGGTCTCTAAAACTTCCCCCTTATGTAATTATTGTAATTTTTATGTTCTGTCTGCAAAGACAGATCATGCACGTCAGCAGACGCTGACAAAAACTGGTTTTTTCCAGTTTGTCTCCTTTCGATGCTGACTCAGACTTGTTTATAGTTGGTTGGGAGTTTGTCTACCTACTGAGCGGTCGGGTTTCTAGATTGGGGCCCCCACCCTACGCAAATCCACACCTAAAAACGTAAGTGCCTTTGTCTCTATTTTTCTTTGAAAATTTCCTTTCACTTACCCTTTCTAATTCCCTGTTTTATTTCTAACCCTTTTCAAGTTCTTCTTCTCCTAATTCCTAACTCACACCCCCTTCTCTATTCTCTTTTCGCGGGGTTGTCCCCGTTCCCCCCGGGTCTACCTTTGTTAGCTATTACCCCCTCCCCAGTTGTATTGTATTTCCCCCTTGTTCCCATTTGTTGCTGGTTCCCTCCCCCTCTGGTTATATCCCCCCTGTGCCCTGCATTTCTGTCTGTATTGCGGGTAGCCCGCTGTATTCCCCTGTCCCCTCCGGGTAGCCCGGAAGGTATTTTTATTGTTGTCATTGCCCTGTCAGCCTCCGAATAAATTGGCCAGTTGTCTCTCTGCTTATTTATTTAATTTTATTTATTAATTTTAACTAATTTGATCTAGTTTACTGGCTAAGTAGAGCTCTGGGAATAGCCCGGAGTTGGTTTATAACTGGGTTTCAACTCTGCGTGCGTGGCCCCCACTTTTGTCTGGCGCCCCGTTGGCGTCCCCCAAAATTGTAACTCACCCTTGGCGAGGCAAGTCGGTGGAAAGAGAGCCGCCTGGACTAAATATCTCCACCCGCAGTCGCTGGTCAGCGTTCTTGCGCACAGTTTCCTTGTAAAATTTGGGGCGTGAGCTCAGCGGTTTTATTCCCTAGCTCCTCCATATTTTACACTAGGGAACATTGCTAGATTGTGCTCGTCTGGTTGTTTTGGCGAAGTTTGGCAGTAAATTTTTTAAATCTCTTTTAGTTGATAAGAGGTCTTATTGTATTTTCGTCGCACACCACGATAGCTACTTGTGATCTTAGTCTCGTCTAATTCCTAGTCAAACTATTTTATTCAGTAGTTCGTACAGTTTACTAACAATCGTAGAGACAAACTTCACAATGTTTACATATAAACTTGAAAACTTGGGGTATATTATAAGATTTAAAAGAGAGAAGATCAAACTTCGGTTGAGTTGAACGACTTTAAGGTCGTAGTTCCTTTATATGTATATGTTCCACTATAACGCAGTAAACTATCAGCTATAAACTTACTTAATATTGAGAGTTTGAACCACATATAAATTTCAACTTCTGCATTTTCTGCGTCGTTAAGATCACATTGAAACGTGAATTGAATTGAATTGAATTGAAAGCCTGAATTTTGTGGACTTAAAAACGAAGCCACTATTTTTGCCCAAAGGTTTTTATAAAACATTTTATGCAAGAAGAAAATGGTAATATACAGTATGTTTCTGAGATAATGTGCCAGAGACTGTTTTTGACATTGTTTAACTACCAAAATATTCAGCATTGTTTTCTGAAAGTTAGAATGAAATTGGGAACTAATTGAACTTTCTGCAACACTAAAATGCTCATTCTGGGAGCACGATCTTAAAGAGTTAATTTTAGCTCTCTTCCCTTTATTCTGTTCTGATCATAAGCGAAAACATTAAGAGAATAATGGGGATCGTTGAAGTTAACTCAGAACATTAAATGTTAAATGATCGTGTGCATTATTTTATGGTGGTGATTGCTTTGGTAACACCTACTTTGAAGGATTATTGCTCGTTCATTTCTTGGGACCTTATGGTTAAGAAACCATCCTTATATCAAAATGTAGCTGATCATGTTATCGTTTAAATGTATACAATGAAAAAATAACGAATTTCGGAGGAATGTTTTCTACTTTCTACATTTAGACTTTTCCTAGGAAAACGAATTTTCAAATGCTTTGCAGACTGAAGTAAATATCTTACCAGGCGTCCTTAACATTACTCGATTTCCCTGTCAAACTGGCGGGACATACTAAGTGCTCCACAATCGATGGAGTAAATGGTCACGTTTCTGCAAAAACCACCTTTTTAAGCATTCATTTCATCGAAAGTGTAGGGTTTTCGAAGCCAAAATATGAACATTGGCTTCATCCCATGAGAAGAAAAGCTAAAACGTTGCTTACAAAAAACAAAGCAGAGCTCAATAAATATGACTATATAGCGCTTGCCCTGTAGTCAGAAATTTGCAAAATCTGTTCAGACCGAAAATGTCGAATTTTAAAGCGGAATTGTGCAAAGGGTACATCGTAGCAAAACAAATTGTTTTGGAATGTTTCAGAATATTTCCAAATGATTTCGGCACTATGCTAAAACATGAGCACAAAAGGATTAATATCCGGATTTGTGAGTCGTGCTTCATAACATGGTTTGAGCATTAGCTCTGGTTACGAAGGTGGAATGTACATATAGAAAAGCGAAATCTCGTAGTCGCTTAGGAGTAGTGAATTTTACTAAGATACAAGGTATTAATTTTATACAAGATATAATTTCTAAATTGTTTACCAATTTTCGGAGGTTCTACTCTAGCCTGGATAGATTAAACTTCTTGAAATATTAATGGGTGCACCAAGTTAAACTTGCCCTGTGGGATAGGCTTAGTTGTGTTTAACAAAATGTAGTCCTTTGCTTATGTGACAAAACAAATTTCTCGAACTAGTCATGCTTTAGACCATAAGGTTTGCAACTATTGTATTCTGTCACAAAATTCCGGAATTATATTTTGTTATTTACTACATATATTTATTATTTACATAAGTTGTTTTGGCACGTTATGTGTTATGATATCACAGCATTCTTCATGATCATGCGGTAAAGCAATCCCTATTATCTTGTGACACGGTGGAAACAACTCACCCGTCAGTATAAAACAAGCAACCTGCTGAGAAAGAATAGAAACCTGAACAGTTAGCCATTGCGCATGAACCCATCACCGTCTTATTCGATACAAGCTGAAACTGCATAAAGCATGTATAAAGGTTTGTGGGTACGAATTTATGTATATGTAAAAGATTGCTAATGCCCCACTGCGTTTACAAACCGTTGCAAGAAATGTAGTCCTGGCCAAGTATTTGTCAAACTTTTAGGTAATAACTCTGACGTGACGTTATTATAAAGCCGTTTTAAGAAAATCTCTTTCATAACTTTCATGTGAGCCAAAAACTGATATTCTAAAACATGGAAGTTGTGATACTAATTTTAATTATCATTGAGCTCTCTACAACAAAAGACATTTTCTAAATTTCTAAGTGTCTAAGTTTCTATAAAATAGGATATTTCTGAGACGATTTGTTCACAAAATCACAAAATCGGTTTGTTCACAATTACAATCAGCAAGAGTACATAATGATAAGAGTATGACAACCCTAACACTCTATGCAGTGAAGGCCAAAACTATGCGATGTGCGCTATCTATCGGCTGACCCCCCCACGAATTGACCCCATCTATGCAGTGAAGGCCAAAACTATGCGATGTGCGCTATCTATCGGCTGACCCCCCCCCCACGAATTGACCCCATCTCACACCGCCCCTACGTGGGTGCATAGCCCCAAACGGGGGTCACTGACTCGTTTAGCATGTTTTCTACATACAAGTGTTAACATACACGCTTAAACCCCCTCCCCAAATTGGGCCGCTATTAATTTCAACGTATAATTATGCAAAGCAGTGAGCGCCCCCGTTTAGACCACGTACCCATACAGGGGCTGTGTGAGAGGGGTTCAATTCGTGGGGGGGGGTGTCAGCCGATAGCGCGCATAGTATAGTTTTGGCTTTCACTGCATAGAATGTTACGTTTGTCATACTCTTATCATAATGTGCTCTTGCAATCAGCAAATGACTGGAAACGGAGATTTATATCAAAAATTATGAGGTAAGAATGCGGTTTAAATAGAATCTATTAAAGGCCATGCACAGAGCTTTTTAAAGTTTCACATTTTATTAAAGCTACTACTTCATACTGTTTGCATTCATCTCATTCAATGCTTACTTTCATTAGTACAAGTTGTCCTCCTTATGACGAGGTTAAGCTTCCTATCAAGTTTGAAGAGCTGTAATTTTGAACGACTGCCCTGTGCTCACGGTGCAAACGAAATATATTCATGTCAAATCAGGCCCACTTGGGACCAATTCATTACAATACTAATTTGTCGCACAGATACATTCCGTACACTGCAATGTAACTTTTCTGCATTAGGTACATCTTCCCGTTGAATAGAGCTAATGTAGATTTTATACAGTAATGTAAATAACTTATATTGGTCCTCTTTGAAGTCTCATGTCAAAATGTCTCATGTTTTCTATATTGTAGTTTCGGAAAGTGCGATGTAGTTACAACTTTACATTAAGTTCACGAGAATAACTATAGCATATAGCTACACAGTTCAGTTCAGCTGTAGATTACATTGACGTGCAAGTAGTTTCATGAAGTCGACTCAATTTTACTACAGTGTAAGGCATTGTTTGGTTCTATTTTTTCACTAAAAGAAGCCACTATATTGTAAAATAAGTTGCATTGTAATGTATCAGTTATCCTATAATTGCATTATAACAGAAAACTGAAATCAATGTAGTAATGTAACGGACATTGCAGCAAATATGAGTTTTATGAATTTAAGCCTCTGTTGTTACGTGAAACAGTTTAAGATGGTGATTCCTTTTGGGCCCATATTATTGGTTGACGGTTAAAATCAAGATGAAATTTGATGAAACTTTCCAAACTAAGTTCTTTTAGCATTCTAACACCGTCCGCGCAATTCCGCTTCAAAACTTTGACCTATCCTATGAGGTTCTCGGGCTCGTAGAACACGAATCTGAAATCGGTTTTTCGATTCAGCTTTTCGTTAGCTCAGTATTAGCTAAAGTAGTAAGCTTAAGATGTAAGCTTACAGTGGGTATTATTGCGAGAAATACACGTTTTTAACTGTATTATGGACTTTCTGACTCATTATTGAGCTGATTTTGGACTTGGAAACATGTTGGCAATCAAGTTTTTTACTTTAAAAACCATATCTAATGTCAAAATCACTTCATAGTTGAATGTTCATTGGCATTAGAAACCGCTGAAAATACGATTTTTGGCATAAAAATTGAAAAAGTTTTTCTGGGAGGGCTGGGGGGTCCTGGGGGGGAGTTAAGAGGGGTCTCCAGAGGGGTCCCCCACCCCAAATCTGCGTTACACCTATGGACCGACGGAGATTTTCCATTTGGGGAGGTGGCAACTTTTTATCTACTGAAATAGGGCTTTTGCACGATATATATACCTTAACTTAGATTTATGTAGGCATGGTTCCCGCTCCTCGTTAGCTAGTTTTCAAGACATTGTTTTGCAAATATGTTGAATTTTGATTACACTGTATATATACACATTACACACAATTGTATGTATAGCCATGGGGGGAAAAACCCACATTTTCGGATTTTGGCTGGAACTTTTTTATTATAAGGGTTATATATCTGAGAACTTTATATACCATCCTACTCTTGGCGTGGCTGTACTTAGAACTTTCTTTTAAGCCTATTTGCACTTCTCTAAGTTGTACCATTAGAGCGGTATAATGCAAAAAGTAGCGGGGGAAAAACGCAATGGGGGGAAAAACCCAAATGGGGGGAAAATAAACCCACCCCTCACAGGTATTAAAAATTGTTCTATCACAATTCTGACGCTTCCAGTGTAAAATTCAACCCTTTTTTAGTTAGTATGAACCAAAAAACCCGATCAAAGTAGCTTTTTTTGAGATCTCATGTGCCGTTGAAAATGCTGCATCAACTGGCCAGGTTTCATAAAGTTTAACTCATAAACATAGGGCAATTTTTGAAAAATGCTAAAAATGATGTATATAATTTGATAAAACTTATTATTCTATCGTGTAGAGAATAGTTTTTTTACGTAGAATTGGCTGTTAAAATCCACAATTGTATATACCTGTATAATACAGGCTGTATTGGGTCCTCCAGCTGCGAAATGGCACTTTTAAGGTTTTTAGCCCCTTAGCCAGGTAAGCAAAATTGTCCGAATCTGACCGCATAGGATGACGCAGCGTGCTCGATAGTACCGTGCTATAGTCTCTAATTGTTTCCGTTTTGAGTTGTTAAAAAATTTTTCAAAAAAATTTGGGTGGGTTTTCCCCCCCAAAGTGGGTTTTTTCCCCGCCACGTTTGGCAATGTGCCAGACTAACGGTACGGCGGATCTGTCTAATTTCGGCTGTGTGCAAAGATGATGAGTTGCCATCATTGCAGATATTTGCAAAACTTTTCTAGCCCAACCCAGTCAAAAGTTATAGCCATGGGGTGAAAAAAAACCCACCCCCTTTTTGGGGGGAAAAAAAACCCAGCCGCCTCCTGGGTCACGGGTTGCAGCTAGGAGCTCCAAAACATACCAGCAGAAAGCGCGACTCTTTCTAACCTATGTTTGCAAAGATCAGGTCATTTGGTTCACTCTTGCTCATTTTATGACATTTTGAAAATGATACCTACTTTTTGGTCCAACCTTCCAAAAATTTGGCAAAAGTTTGGACCGATGTAACTTTTGACTGGGTTGGGCTAGAAAAGTTTTGCAAATATCTGCAATGATGGCAAGTCTTCCTCTTTGCACACAGCAAAAATTAGACCGATCCGATGCACCGTTAGACTGGCACATTGCCAAACGTGGCGGGAAAAAAACCCACTTTGGGGGGAAAAAAACCCACCCAAATTTTTTTGAAAAAATTTTTACCAGCTCAACTGGGAAACAATTCGGGACTGTAGTACGATATTATCGAGGACGCTGCGTCACCCTATGCTGTCAGATTTGAACAATTTTGAATACTTGGGTAGCTAGAGGCATAAAACCCTAAAAGTGCAATTTCGCTGCTGGATGACCCAGCAGAGGTCTAATTGTGACTTTTAATAGCCAATTGTACGTAAAAAACCATTCTCTACACGTTAGAATAATAAGTTTTATCAAATTACATCGTTTTTAGCATTTTTCAAAAATTGCCCTATGTTTATGTGTTAAACTTTATGAAACCTGTACATTTGATGCTGCATTTTCAATGGCACATGAGATCTCAAAAAAAGCTACCTAGGTCGGGTTTTTTGACTCATACTAACTAAAAAAGAGTTGAATTTTACACAGGAAGTGTCAGAATCGCGCTACGACAATTTTTAGGACCTGTGAGGGGTGGGTTTATTTTCCCCCCATTTGGGTTTTTTTCCCCCCATTGGGTTTTTTCCCCCCGCTACTTTTTGCATTATACCGGCCTAACGGTACAACCTAGAGAAGTGCAAATGGGCTTAAAAGAAAGTTCTAAGTACGCCAAGTACGATGGTATATAGAGTTCTCAGCTAGCCCTTATAACAGAAAAGTTCCAGCCAAAATCCGAAAAAGTGGGTTTTTTCCCCCCATGGCTATACGTCGGTCCAAACTTTTGGTAAATTTTTGGATGGTTGAACCAAAAAGTAGTTGTCATTTTCAAAATGTCATAAAATAAGCAGGAGTGAACCAAATGACTTGATCTTTGCATACATAGGTTAGAAAGAGTCGCTCTTCCTGCTGCTGTGTTTTGGAGCTCATATCTCCAACCCATGACCCAGGAGGCGGGTGGGTTTTTTCCCCCCAAAAAGGGGGTGGGTTTTTTCACCCCATGGCTATACGTAATACGCTACCGACATGGGCGCACCCAGGGGGGGTTTTGGGGGTTCCGACCCCCCCCTTTTTGTCCGACCCTCCCGGGAATTTTCAGGGAGAAAGCAAAAATTGAGCTATTTTTAGTGCATAAAATTAAAAATTATGAAAATTTTTCGCGCCTGCGGCGCTTTTCTATCCCGATTTTTAAAATTTTTCTCGCCTTCGGCACTTTTCTAACTGAATTTCAAAATTTTTCGGGCCTGCCTATTATGTATTAACGTTTACAACGTTTTGGAATCTGCGGCGCTTTTTTACCTCCATTTTACTGAATTTCCACGACTGCGGTACTTTTCTATCTCGATTTCAAAAAAGTGCGTGCCTGCTTATCTAAGTCATGTTTTTTAATTTTTCGCGCCTGCGGCACTATTCTATATATCGATTTTAACAATTTAAAATTTTAACAATGCGCTATTTGCAGAGCTTTTTATTCAAATCTTTTCAAGCTTTCCAATACAAATTTTGCCATTATGTCAAAGAATTTCTCAACTTTTATTGAAATCTTTTTACAGATTTCCATTACGGCATTTTTCAAAATTTCAAAAATTTTCTCAAGTTCAGGGGGACTCCGCCCCCCAGACCCCCCGCGTCGGCTTGCGACGACTCCTAAATCTCGTCATTTTTGTGGCTCACAAAACGAACTCTTTGTTGAAAACTTCGCCACCACCACCCCCCCCCAGCGTAAACGTGTCAGGCGAAGGCAAAAAATTTTTTGGGCCGACCCCCCCATTTCAAAATCCTGGGTGCGCCCCTGGCTACCGACTACCGTAGCGTCGCTACGTATGTATGTTTTAGCTTAATATCCTTATTATGAAAATATTTGGGATTGTTGTTTCGGTGGCTATTTTGTGCAGCATGGGGGAGGCTGGTGCCAAGTGTTTAAATCGGACTGGGCACAAGACGGGTACCAATATTCCTAAGCTTCCTGACGAATTTTACGTAAGTTTACTATGCAATTTATGTCGGTATATAATATGCATTGTATTGATATGTAGATATGTACGTGTATAGGTATATATTCATGATATTCTTAGGAATTTTTTCGGGGGGGGGGCTTCCCGGTGGGGAATTTTGGTGGGGGAGACTTTTCGCAAAAAATCAGCCAAAAATGATATTTTTGACGGCGAATTCCGGGAAGGCGAAGCGAAAATCCCGGGGGAGGTATATTTTCTTCCCCCCTGGCAGGATTTTTAAAAGGGAGGGACCGAGACTGAAACTTTGCTATCGATGGCAATGTCACAAATTTTAAATCGCGTATTACATATTTACCAATGGCAGACCCGCACCCAGGATTTTGAAAAGGGGGGGTCCAAGGTAAAACGTAAGGGGGGTCTGGGGGGCGGAGCCGAGAAGTTGCAGAATGTTTTGCATTTTTACCCAAAAATAGTACATTGGATGTTTATTTCTTGCAAAAAGTATATAAATGATCGCTGTCTGGGAGCTGTCTAGGAGGGAGACGTTAGAAGTTAGCAATCAGTGGTCAAACTCCTAAAATCTGGAATCAGGACTATAATATACCTTCAGCCCCCTCACTTAGAACATCTGGAAGCGGCTAAAGGAGCTCATCCCAAGAAAATGTACTATCCAGTGGATCCCGGGCCACTCGGGAATCAGAGGGAATGAAATTGCTGACCAATTGGCAGCTGCTGGCTGTCTTCTGAATCAATCGGAGGTGGCAATAGACTATGCCACTGCCAAGTCAGCCATCAAGAGATCTGTTAAAAGTCAGTGGCTGGGCTCCATTAGTCACCAGTGGACCCTTGCCATTTTTGGAGATAGCGGACCTCCAAGGCCCGCCTTGGAAGCTGGTCTTCCGAGGAGAGATAGAATCATCCTAAGTCAGCTGCGTACTGGCAAATCCATGCTTCTGTCTGAATACCGGCACTTAATTGACCCAGCGGCCTACCCTTTCCTTGACTGTATATACCTCATGCGGCGAGGAAGTCGGCACACTATCCCACATACTTCTGGATTGCCCTGCCCTAGATACGCACCGTGTCAAATTCCTCGGCCTGTCCCCCAACCATACCTGCTTGGTATTGGAACCGGAGGCAGTTCTTGGCTTTCTCCGGGAGAGCGGCCTCATCTGATGGCCGCCGTGTATGGGAAACCGATGACGACCACCCAACTCAACAACAACAAGTTAGGAGACCTTCTAAACCCGTTTCAAAAGATTTCTCCAAATTTTAGCTGGCGCTGCTCCTAAATTTAGGCGGCTTAGGAGAAAAGTTAGGAGGTGGTGGATAGCACACTTATTTTACGAGAATCTTTTGAAACCGGATTCTTCTAAGTTAGCACCTAAGCTGAACTTATGAGCGCTCCTAGGCTTAGGAAAATCTTTTGGAACGCGGCCCTGGATTCAAGAGGGAGCAACCCCTCTAGGGGGAGGGGGCGAGAGCATCAAGTTCGGGCCAGCAGACCCGCACCCAGGATATTGAAAAGGGGGGTCCAAGGTAAAATGCAACGGGAGGTCTAGAAGGCGGAGCTCCTCGCGCGAATCGCGCCGGCGCGAAATTTTTTTAAAAATAGCTGTTTTTGCCTGGGTGCCGCCTTGACCAAAGGTGCGTATGAGCATGGGCATTTTCAGGGGAGGTGTTTCGGGGGTTGAAACCACCTCCTTTTGGGATGTATTTTATTATCCAAACTCCATTACAAAACGTGCAAATTTTTGTCAAAATCCCCTCCTTTTTCTGTAAATTTTGTCAAACACCCCCTCCTTTTCAAAATCCTGGATACGTCCCTGCGTTATATATACATTTCGATGAAAAGTTTTGTATATAATATATATACTAAGATTCGTTTGCAATGGTTTGCCAACTTCCCCTCTCCCTCGAAATTTTACTGTCCCCGTTTTTGTGATTTTACTTCTAACTCTATCTTCTTTCAATTCTAGCCCATTCTACTATCGTGTTGTTAAAAGCTTTTGTTGTCGCAGAGCCATCATGTCGCCTCAGATCTCCACATTTTCCGTTGTGGGGTTTCTTCGACTTGATCCCCTCAGCCCAGGCACTGAATTTTTCGTGTCGCAGTTGCTATTGTGAGGTCCTTTGTTTATTTTGTTATCTTTTTCTCTACGTGTGTGTGTGTGTGTTTCAGGCATCAATTTCTCTGGCTAAAAATGTGAGCAGGTCAGAGGACCACTATTGGCTGGCGGATGCGGAGTATTTGCAGACCGCTCACCGGGTCGGTCTGATGAATGCTTACATCCCCTGGGCTTATTCTAGAGATTTTTTCTTGGGGGGGGGCTCCTTGGAGGGGGCAAAAGTACGAGGGACAGGGAATTTTTTGGGGTGAGGAAATTTTTCGAAAAATATGCTAAAAAATACCGCTGTTTTTCTGGCATGCACCGTAGGAGTTGATTTTCATCGCAAAAAGTAGCATTTTTAGTGTTGAAACGGGCAAAAATTGAGTAAAAACCTTCAAAAGAAAATTTTTGAAAATTTGGCCATCTCAGCGAATTTTTTAGTTAAAAATTTACTTTAAGATATACTTTAAGATGAAGACAGTCATGGCTGATCAATAAGAATAGGTAGCGGTGAGTTCGTCCGGCTCCATTGTATAATGTCCCCAGGCATAGATCCACAGATGCCCGAGACTCCCGCTGTCTTCAACCAGACGTAACCAGCAACAGCAGCAGCAGCTGCAGCTACACGGCAGTTACCCCAAGGACACAAGGAGATTCGGGGCAAACAGCGAGCCATTCACCCACTGGGAAAACTGTCCATATAAGGCCCGTTGATACACTGAGCCAAAGGATAGAAGGGTAATTGCGCCCAGACGGGTCCACAGAGACCCTCCCCCATTTTTACCAAAATCCAATACAAGTTCCAACCACTGATGACTTCCTTGGACAGTTCTCTTGCAGCAAAAAGATGTCAGGGTGAATGGCATGAGCAGCAGCGCAGCCACATCCCGGGATCCGGGCATATATATACAAAAGGAGATACAAGGCAACGCAGACTATGTCACCGTTCAACCACTGGGAAAACTGTCCTTATAAGGCCCGGTAATACCCTGAACCAAGGGACAGAAGGGGTAATTTCACCCAGACGGGACCACAGAGTCCCTCCCCCATTTTTAACCATACTGGAACCACTGGGAAAACTGTCCTTATAAAGCCCGGTAATACCCTGAGCCAAGGGACAGAATGGGTAATTTCACCCAGACGGGACCACAGAGTCCCTCCCCCATTTTTAATCATAATGAATTCAGGTTCCGACCATTAATGACTTCCTGGAACAGCGACTCACAGCGGAAAGATGCCATGATTTTGCGGACGGAACCTGGAGGGGAAATGATACAATTCTCAGTACTGGAACCCGAAGGAGTGGCAGTACGAGAAGCAGAGGTCACCTTAGCAAAGGTAACCCAGTAGTAGCGGCAGTACAAACAACTGACTGCGCCAGCTGACGACCACTAAGGCCAAGCTGCGCCGCCATTTGGTAGCAAAAGGGACACCCTTTAGTTTTGGGGGGTAAAAGAGGTAAAGGTTTACCACAGGAGATATCTCCGTCCTGCCACAGAACATGGGGTGCCGGTGCTCATCCCTGGATTCTCAGCCGTAGAGCCAGGAGTGTCACCTCACATGATGACTGCATCCGTGGCAGGGGGGGCCGGTCCTTCTGCACAGACTCCTATTACCTTCCCACCGTAGTGGTGCCCATTTACCGACCAGTTAAGAATGGATAGCTGGGTTGGCTAGAGTAGAGAAAGCTTTGTGGCTTCTGGGGATCGAACCACCGACCGTAAGATCGGAACTTCTAACCGGCGCCTTAGACCACTCGGCCATCTCGACTCAATTTTGGGCACGGGGGGCACGAATTTTGGGGGGAAGGTCGTTTATGGGGGGCCTCCACCCCCCCAACCACTAGTATAAGCCCAGTAAACTGGGATCTGTACAAAGTCATCCTCTAAATGCAGTAAATGCCTGTATCCTATTTTCGAAGCTGGAACGTAGTCAGACGTTCAGCTTAGCTTCAAACTGGGCGATTCTTGATCAATTTTGGAATTTTATTGCGAGTTCAAAATTTGTGGGGAGGATCGCGTGGAGTCGGGGAGACAACAAATTGTAGGGTGGGGGGCACCTTCTACTTATGAAAATACAGCTTGGTATGCTTGATTTTTCTTAGACTAGATTTTAGGAAGGCCGATCCCCGAGAGTGTAAAATGCTTAAAACTGCTACAAGCTTTTTGAGCGAACAGTTAAACAATTATTATTGCTTAACATAACTTTAAGAGGGCAAAGTTTCGTTCAAGCAGGAAAAACTTTAATAATACGAAATTTTAGTTATGCTCGGTGGTATTGTCATCTTGACACCGTGCAACCTGTATAATCGTATATACTTACTTATATATACTTCTTTTTAATAATGCACCAGAACCGCCACTACCAAGGCCGGAGCCGGGGTCGAGATCTCAGCGTGCCCGGGGCCTGGACATCGAGGGTTTCCAAATCTAAAATTTTCCTAAAAATTCAAATTTTGTAATAATTTTTGGTTGTACAAACTTTATATACGATTGTAGTTTTCATTCAAATTGGTGGGAACACAAAACGTTTTGAATAATAACACTTTGATCTACATATTTTTTTACTTTTAAAATTTTGGTCAAAAAAGTGTCAAAATTTTATAAAATTTCTCTAATTTTTTGGCATGGTCCAGGTCAGGCCACGGCGCATCCCTAATCCTAATTTATACATTTTTGCTTTGCTACGTATGTTCTGTTTTTCCCCTTCCTAATTTCAGGCAAAAGTGACTGCTCCTACATGCCTGACTATGCCGGTGCGGCGCGTAACGACAGCGATGTCAGTGCGCTCTGGTTTCCGACGGATTTGATCAGGAAGTCGGACAAGAGCCCCATCGACCCGCCTCGTGGTCTGTCAGATCTGATCAAACTGGCACAGACTGATGACTCGCTGGAAAAGCTGGTGGAAATTTATGGGGGCTGGAATGCCATTCCCTACACCAAATACAGTGCCTGCATTGCTCTGGAGGTTGAGGTTATTTTATATACTAATCGTGACAAGCAATATTTTATATTTTTTGCGGGGGGATCCGAATCGAAAATTTTTTCAAAACAATTTAACCACTATTTTTTCGTTCAAAATTCCAAACTGTTCGCCTAGAAAATGTCTTCTGTTTGATTGTTTGCTTTGATTCTTTATCCCAAAATTACTTACCCATTATGTAAGGTGTCGACATCTCCCCACCCTGCTTCGCCCGTTTGCTTATGTGTCTTTTAGCTTAGATTGATTACATTATCATTTTATTGCATTATTGCCAGTAGCCTACCCTCCCCTCTATAAAATTGATACAACATATGATTCACTTTCGCCTAATCTGAATTCTTATGTTCAATAATTAATGTTGTTTTTTCTTGTATATTTTTGCTGTCTTCCGTTTTTTCTTTAGGATGATAACAAATGGCTTGAGATTGACCTAGCGTATCCCTTTGATACTGTGAAAGGATCTGCTCAACCCAATGTCCCCATGTGGATACAGGTTCAGATTTACAGTGAGCAGTCTGATATTTTGCTATACTTACAGTTACTTGGGGAAGAGTGCTTGGCTGGGTGGGGTGCGATTTTTTAGAGGAGGGCAGTGTATAATAGCTGTGACTATTTTTTCTGTTCCAAGCTCCTGAGTATAATACGTATGTAATTTCTATTGCATTAGAATAGTTTTTTTGATTTTAAAGTTCAAATTATTTTTTCCAATATGGGTTTTAGCTAAATGGTAATGTTTGGTAAGCGTAATGTGCTTAACTTACATCTATTATTTGTATAAATGTGTGTATGAATGAATGCATGTTCGTTTTGTGTGGTAAGCTTGGGAAAGCCTTGAGGTTAGTCATACCTTGATACTTAGAGCATATACCCTATATTACATTACACATACAATATAATACTCGCATATATAGCATACACCGCCCTTGATATGGATGTCTATATAGCAGCTTACTGCTAGCTTGTTACTGTGTAACATGAATCGGTTGGCTTGCCTGACTTGCCTTATCTAGGCATGGATCTGCATTTCACTGGAGACTAAAAGTGTGTATCAGGCCACAGTTGTTGGGAAACTGATTCAAAGCAAGAAAAGTTGGGGGTGGGGGCAATCTATACTTGTGCATTTTAAAAAACTTACTACTAATAAATTAATTATAATGCCGCAGACACTAGGTTGTCTCACTAGTCTTAGGTGCATTTTGGCATTTTTTTCGAATTTTGAAGGTTGGGCCGGGGCCTTTATCTTTGGCAAAAATATGGACACTCAAAAAATTACTGGTAATTACGTATACCCTGCTTTATGATGCATACATTCGCATTAGTGTAGCATAAAACACATACATAATAATTACAACGTCGTCCTCGTACAAGTTTTGGACTTTTCTCCTGTTCTATTGCTGTTGTTTAGAGATAAAGAAACAACTGTCGGCAACTTCACAGGGTGACTTTTTTAATAGCATTTGAGTGTTTGTCCGTTCGGTCTTGTTCCTATCTGTTGTTACTATCTTCTGTTCCTATATATACCCTACTACAGCTTTTTGTGAATCACGCGTGCTGGATTTCTCTTGCATTTTCTTTGCACTTAAATAAATCTGTATAAATTGTATATATACGTATTAACTAAATGAATATAATATAATATAAGTAAATAATAACTTCTGCATAAAATTTTCACTGGCGGGGTAGGGGGTTGCCACTTTCTGGGATGCTATTATATATATAGGCAAGCTTCCGAAAAAGTTTCTTTATCTTTCTGTCTAAAATTTGCCTTTTGACAAATTTGTATCATTTCTTCAGGCACGGTAGGGTAAGGTAAAGGGTAAAGTTGTCACACGGACAGTAAACTCCAACGTACAAAAGGTTGGTTCCGTGCTGCCGATTTTTATTTCTGGATTCACAGCCAGCTAGCCTGCCAGGAGTGGCAGCTGCATGTAAGCACCGGAAAAAACCTTGTTTCTGGTTCACTCTTTGCATGGGCGTATCCTGGCGAGAGGTTTTTGGGAGTTGAAACCCCCCTCCTTTTTGGTTGAATTATTCAAGGAAGAAAATTATATCAATATTATATACGTATATATACTTCATTACAAAAGGTGTAACTGTTTGTCAAAACCAGGGTTGGGTTTTTTCCGGAAAAAATTATTGCGGAAAAAAACTAGTTTTTTTCCGGTTTTTTTCCAGTTTTTTCCGATATAACCAAAGGTTTCAAACTGTTTCTGGAGTTCCAAAATTGAGCGAATTTTAATGAATTTAAGCTTTTAAACGTATTTTCATGCGATAAACTATAAATACGGGCGATTTTAAAGAATTTCTAGATTTTTTGGGAAAAATTTAAAAATTTTCCCAAAATTTTCAGTTTTACTGCTAATTTTTCAAAAATTTTTCAACTTATCGGAAAAAAACTCGCTAGTATTTTTCCGAAGCCTGCGGAGAAAAACGGCAAAAACCGTTTTTTTCCGGTAGTTTTTTTCCGGTGCCCATCCCTGGTCAAAACCTCCTCCTTTTCAGTAAATTCTTGGCAAAACCCTCTGCTTTTCATAATCCTGGATACCCTTTGATCAAGACGGCCTTGCAACCCCCCCCCCCCGCCCGCCCCGCCTTCAACGGGAAAAACAGAAACGGGGGAATTTATCCCCGTCTGTAGTTCCTGATCTTAATTCTGAGGATTTCCGTGCCGTGACGGCCGAGCGGCTAAGGCGTTTGACTAAACGTTTGACATTTGACTTCGAATCCCTGCTGCGGCTGCCACAAGGCTTTCAGAAATGCCCTTGAACAAGGGACTTAGCACACACATATATATATATCGGTTCGCCGTGGGCTCTATCCAACCCAGCTGTCCATCCTTAATTGGTCGGTAAATGGGTACCACGAATGTGGGAATGTAACAGGAGACCGTGTAGGGCATCTGTCTTGAGGAGCTGGCCCCTCCTCCTCCACGGTTGCAGTCATCATTTGAGGTGGCACTCCTGGCTCAAGGGTAATGAAACCGGGGACGAGCACCGGCACCGCCATAGCCTGAAAGGTTTCGAGACTTTTCAAGGGGCAATCTTTTTTAATCTGAGGATTTGCTGCTTTTTTTGGTGTAGTGCCAGTTCAAACTCCACCATTAATGAAAGCCTTAGTCTCTCCTACTACTATTTTCTATCCCTCTTTCAAAGTGTTGGTCACTCAGTGGCATTGGGGTAGGGCATACGTATGATAGCACATTCATTGTTTCTCTGCAGCACACGATTTCTTTGACGTGGGGGGAAGTTCTTTCCTTTTGTTTGTACGTAAAGTTTTAAGTGCAAAATTAGCCTTGAATTAGTTGGGTTGCAAAAAGTTAGTGTTTCAAAAACTTTTTCCATCATCTTTGACGACCTGTGCATTATAGAACTTTTGACATCAAGCAAACCAGCAGCCTTTAGATTTTGGCCCCCCTCCCCAGTTTTTTGCTACACTCAACACCACTGGGCTTTTTTAGACGGAAAATTTCTGGTGGGAAAATGGGGTAAACCAGAAGCGATATAACATCGCCAAAAATGTAGTAAGATTAGGTAGGCGCTGTTTTCGGCACATATTCACTGATGTACGTATATATAGTGCTGAAGCAATTCGGTATGATGAAGTTTTGGGCAAAAAAAATCCTGCGAAGCTGAAACCATTTTAGATAATTCATAAAGATCATTAAATTTTGCAATTTCTTTTGATTTAGAATAAAATGAAATGGTCAGAACCGTTTGTTAGCTTTTCTGGAAAAACCTTCTTTTTGGTCAGAAAAACCTTCTTTTAGCTCATGTAATATATACAGTTGTTGTACGTATGTTTCACATTTTTCATTTTGAATTTTCCAGACTTTTCACATTTTTTCTGCAGATGAAACTCAGAATGGCACCATTCCGTCTACTGATGGCGATGTTGATAACAACGTGGAAGGGGAAGATTTAGCCCAGCAGCTGCTAGCGGGCGCGAGCGATTTTAACGCTGACAGCGACAGCGACTCGCTAGATAAGCGACATGCTCGGGTGAAGATTGAAGCCCTAGACCTGCAGCTAACGCTGGAAATTTCTCAAGTTCACCTGTTTGATGGCAAAAAGCCGCTCTGCATTCGGGAAAAGGAACGATTGCATTTGGTTGGTATATTGTCTATTTTTTGGTTGTTTTTTTAAGTTACGTACGTACTAATTATCTAATTACTTTTGATGCTATTTTTGTGTACTACAATGCATTTTGTACTGATATTTGTTGATACACTGTAAGTTCTGGCGCGGGAAAGTATACTTTGATCTCACTTGTTAGTTAATTTTCGGAGCTTTTTCCAACCAGAGTCATAGGTTATTTTAAGCAGTTACTATTCATTCCATAAACTTGAGTGAAATTTACAGTACAAAAATTCTTTTATAGCTATAGCGGTCTCTAACTTGTCGTGTTATGACTCAACAGAAGTGCTTACCAAATTGTTGTGGCTCAGTTTTTCTCTTATCAATTTTTGCTCTGATTTTGACAAACAAGTTGCAACTTTTTTCTGATAAAATTATATAAAAGTGATAAAAAATAAAAATACTGATAACACCGAATCTTGTTTTATATCCAATAATAGAGTTTAAAAGTATTTACCTAGTGAGTAAGCGCGTTCGCTTATTTGGTTCAACATTTTATTTATATTGGGGGGTTTTTGATTGGTAGTTTTTGCATAGTGCGCTTTTTGATGTCGTGTTTATTTTTGGGGGCCCTTTATGTTGGAGTTTGTTGGTAAGGTTTGTTAAATAATATGCGTTTTGATGCCATGTTTATTTTGGTGGCCTTTAATTATGTAATTGCTGAAAGGGAGCAAAAAGATAATGTACGTACAACAAAAGCTATCCTTTTTTGTTAATTTTTTACCTGGAGAACAGATTTTGTTTGTATATTATCTAGTTTGAATGGATTTCGTGTTGAAAGAAATTACGTATAAATATGAAAAGTTTATTTGAAAAATAACTAGCATGTCACTAGTTGTGGGGGGAGGTCTAAAAGTGGGGGGGATGAAATGGGCTAAAAATGCTTAAAATACAGTATATATAGCCCGTTTCCCCACATATACGTACTGCTATAACTAAGCGTAAAGGTGCTCAAAAATTAGGCGATTTTTGACCAAAAAATTCCCGGCGAAGCCGGAAAAATAGGACCTTAGGATGAGTGGGGGGAAACTCAGAAAGTGGGGAGGGAAAAGAGGTCGAGGGCGAGGGCGCCCCCCCCCCCAGTAAACACCCCCAGATGTTGTGAGTACACACAGTATCTTAGATGTGTGTACAGCTGGCTTTTTCCTAGGCAAAAATTTCTGGGGGGGAAGTCTGGGGGGGGTCCCACCCCAGGTCTGGGGGGGCTCGGATTTCTGGGGGGGGGAAAGAAAATTTTTTAGACAAATGTCTAAAAATAGCTATTTTTTGCTGCTGAGCTAAAAATTGACTATTTTTAACTTAAATTTAAGCTTAGAATAGCTAAAAAATGCTTAAAAATGGGTAAAAATCCGGCGAAGCCGGAAAAATTTATCAAAATTTCCTCTCAAAACCCTATTTTTCCGGGCACTTCAAGGTGGGGGGGGGGAGGTTCCGAATCCTGGGGGGGGACGAATTTCTGGGCCGCCCCCCACCCACCCCCCTGTAGGAAAAAGCCAGTACAGTAAGCTCTCATTGTAGTTGAGTACTTTGTTTGTACTGTCTCGTCCGTCTTTTAATTGTGTTCATTAATTGATTGTAAACATTAATTTTTGTTTTGCGTTTTGTTTATTTCGTCTTAATTGTTTTCGCTATTTAATTGTAAAAATAATTTTTTTTTGATTTGTTTTAGCCACCGGCAGGTGTCTATTGCGACGGTTGGTCTGGAGGGGCCACGAAAGTACCGGACCTGCCCCCTGCATTTTCCGTTGGCATTTCGACGTCCAAATTTGATGGGGACAAGCCCACGTTTGGACACACAGATGTAGGTATTTAGTTTTTGGGTCCTGAGTAATTTTAGAAACTTTCTGCTTAAAATTCTGAAATTTAATGAAAATGGTCTATGGAAAATGTTTCTTAGATGCAACAATATTACGTACGTACATAAGTTTTTTTCGTCTGAGGAAGCTTTTGTGCTACCGCTTTGCTTGAAAAGGATCAAAATTAATAAAGTCTAATGCTGGTTGGATTTTGCTGAAAATAAAGTATTGATAATCGTCTTTTTGCATCTCTATTTTCTATTGTTTTTTCTGCAGCTGACTTATGATCTACCCGGCCGCTTTATCAGCTTTAATACCCTCAAAGATAAGGGACCCCAGCCCTTCTTTGCCCAGGAAGCTTCACTGGTTGATGGTCGAGTTTTGCATGACTTTGAAAAAGGTATGCAACAGAAATGACTATGTACTTGATTCTTAATATAAATGTCGTTTAATTTGTTAGAGTAGACGTTGCTAGGAAAAAATTATCAGGCCTCAGGGTAGGATTTCATCCCATGACCTTCGGACTGACACTCCTGCCGTTCTACCAACGCAGCTAAGCACTTGCCGGCAGGGGTATATTCAGCACTTTGAAAAGAGGGGGGGAGAAAGTCAGATTCAAAACGGGAGGGGGTTCAGGTCTTCGGCCAAATTTACTCTAAAAATCGATAAAAAACCTAAAAAATATCGAAGAGGGGGGTCCGGACCCTTCCTAGACCTCCCCCGTTCTGGATACGCTCTTGTTAGCCAATGAGTGGCTTATTTTTCCCAACTCCACCTTCAAGAAGCCCCCCATAAATTCTGACCTTCGCCATTGATAATTATTAACATTTTTAATTATATACACTAAACTGTCGAAAAAATTTTTCCTGATTTGCCTGATTTGTGTTAAGGAATTTTCGCCGTTAAAACCCACCTAAAATAGTTAGTTTTTCAAGTGATATTTTGGCAGTTTTTTGTACATAAAAACGTCACGATTTGTTAAAAATTGTCGAAAGCATTAATAGGAGACTCCATTAGGCCACCCCACCCCAGATAAAAATTGTCTAAAAATACGGCAGACAGTTTAGCTTAAGGTTGGCATTTTTTCCTTCCAATCTCAACATTTATGTACAGAGTTAAGGCTACGCCTTGAGACAACCAGACCAGGGGCGAAAACTTTTCGGCACATTTCTTTCAATTACAAACCATCGAAAAGAACCAAGTGCAATACAGCTCCACTCTTTCAAATTGCCGCCTTCAAAGGGCTTGAGTGGAACTAACTGTAATCTAACTAGAGCTTAGTAGTAATCATCATAAAGAAATAATGAAAAACGCCTGCCTGCAGTCACTAAGGCCGAAGCCTTAGTCCGAACAGGAGAGAGCCAATGGGCGCTGTGAGCGCTCTTAAGGCCGGTTCACAGGCTCAGTCGTATGTCGCGTGTCGCGTGTCGCAGAGTCGTATGTCGCTTGTCGCTTGTCGCGACAGTGTTCACAGGTTCATAGCTTGCTGCGACAAAAGTGTCGTGCGACAAATTGTCGCTTGTCGTAAGGAGTTAAAAATGTTTTAACTTTTGTCGCGTGTCGCGTGCCTCTAGCCTATGAAATGTTGACTTTGGCAAGAGTTGCACTGAAATTTCCTGCGACAGTACATCAGCCTGTGAACACATCAGTCACTGCGACAAGCGACAAGCGACATACTACAAATCCTACGCGACATGCGACATACGACTTGCGACATGCGACACGCGACAAGCGACAGCCTGTGAACCGGCCTTTACCCAGAGAGAACAAGTCTCTGGAGTTCATGCCTAAAGTTTAGTAGTACATAGTTTGTTACGTACCCCGCCTAGGGTGTGACTGACTGTGTGCCTGCTTATTGTCTTGTCTGCACTCTTTCTTTCAGCCCTTGAGATTGTGATGCCCGCCGATGCCAAGGAAGAGTGCACCACAAAAACCCTGACCACCACTCTCCATGATGCCAAAGCGGATGCCAGCGGTCGCCTCCTGCAAATGAAGCGACCCGACGAGCTGTTGTTGCAGGCGCTGCGCTCAACCCTCACACCGTTCCAATATGTCGGAAAGGTATATATATATACATATATATATATAATATATATATATATATCTACGTATATATATCACTTCATTGGTGTAGAGACCTTTGACAGGAGAGAACTAATATTTTTAAGGCCGGTTTAGGGTCGTGAAGCTGGCTTCGGGTTCTGACCGGCCCGCTTTTTCTCCCTTAGCCCGGGCCGACTTGGATCGTTCAGGCCCTTAGGAGGGTATATTCAAACCATTTTTCGATTTGTTCGACACATTGCTTGCTGAGTAAATTGT